>PVJX010008997.1:0-62902 GCA_004027295.1 Dolichotis patagonum | reverse complement strand
TATGTTTTGTGTCCCCCTAGATTCTTATGTTGAAGTCCTAACCTCCTTTGTGACAGCCTTAAGAGACAGGGCCTTCGGTGAATAAATAGGCCATGAGGATTAGTCCTTTATAAAATAGCCCACTGGAGATCATCAAGTGGATTAAACCAGGCATAAAAAGACAAGGATTACACAATTTCCTGCATATGTAGAATCTAAAATAATGGATCTCACAGAATGTGAGACTAGAATGGTAGCTACCAAAGGCTGGGGAAGAGATGGGGAGAAGCCGGCAGTCTAGTTGCCTTTCCTTGGAGGTTAACCCCTCTCTTCCTGTTTTCTTTCTCTTTCTTTTCTGGAAAGTTTAGTCATTGTATCTGTCTTTGTCCGATTTCTTCTCATTTTTCTTTCTGAAGCTTTTATATGTGTACATGGATATATGCTAATTGCCGTATCTGTTAAACTTTCTTTCGTATTTCCCATCTTTCTGTGTCAAGTTGCCTTCAGGACTTTTCTCATGTCTGTCTTTCAGTATACTGCTTCTTTTTTTCTTTTTACCTGTAGCTACTGAATGGAACATTCAAATTTGCATGCTTTCAAAGAAAATATCAGGCCTAGTACTGAGTTATCCTATATTCTTACTTTCATGTCATTTCTGGACTATATTTTCCTTTTATTGCCCAATGAACCATGATTTTGAAAAATTTTAGAACATTTTATTCAGCGTTTTTTACATATTCCATCCCGGGGTAGGTTTTTGTACAAACTTGCTTCACTGTATTTTCGAAAATGGAAATCTGAATTTTTAAATCACTTATCATCGTTTACCAAGTATTTTGGTTATTTTTAAGCTATGAATCACTACTATTGTTAAATTATATTTTTTGTCGGCAATATTTCTATCTGATTCACCTTGAAATACCCTAATTCATTAACGTACTTAATCAGCACTGAATGAATGATTGTAATGGTTAGTGGAGCTTTGTCACCCTACCCGAAACCTGATTGTGGGGAAGTACCAGCAGAGGTAATCATTTAAGTGTCATATAACCAGTGTGACAGGGGAAAAAGACCTGCCCAAATCTTAACTTTTCTTTCAGCTCCTGTTGGACAACTTCCCAGGTAGAAAAAAATTGGAGGAACAAAATATTTTCGTTTGATGCTGACAGAATTCTACAAAAATTTGTTTTCCATAAATTTGTTTTCATGTTTTAAGTTAGTTTTAAAGGACTACTAAAAATTGTTTTCAAGCTCCAGACCACAAAAATGAAAATGCAAATAAATAATATGCTCGAAGAAGACACTGAAAGATAGATGGCAAGCGGTGTTAGGAAATGTTCTTCTCTCCTCCATCTCCTCTCATCGCATAACAGCTCTTGGTCACATAAATTCCATTTGAATACAGGCGTTCCAACTTTTTCATGTTTAATCAATTAAAGGATGAAACCTCAACATCTACATAAGGTTTGATCCAGCTATGAAAATTTTTTGTAGTCAAGAAAGGAGAACTGATTAGCTAATGTCATCCAAAGATGATGAAGGCACTCAAAGGTTAGGTGCACCAATCTCAGTTCATGAGCTGGAGACTTAGGCAAAGCTTATCTCAGAATAAGTCTCCACCCTCTATCTGTGAGGACTGCCCTTTTTTTTTTCTTTTTGTACCAGGGATCGAACTCATGACCTCATGCTTGCCAGGCAGACACTTAAGCCACTGAGCTAAATCCCTGGCCCCAAGGACTGCCCTTCTTGAAGCTCATTTCACTGAAGAAAAAGTAATAAGATGCTCAAGATTTAAATAAAATGTCTTAGTCTATAGTTACAGAAAAAAAAGATTTTTGTAGTCCTTAAATTTATGTAGCTTAAGGTAAGCCTTTGATATAAATGAAATCCAGGGTGAGGTATTTGTTAGGCCTGAAAAAGACATCACTGAGTCCAGTAATAATAATATTTATGTTTATGTTTATTTCCTTCTGACTTATTAGAAAGTGTGTTAACATCACTCAGAAAGCACAGTTCAGCTCACTACACGGAATCTTCTGTATCTCTGTCTATTCGGTTTCTGTGAGGTTTGATGTTAACCAAACCAGCTCATCAAGTACCCTCACTTCTCTCGGTTCTGTGTAAACTCTGGCTTTCCTTCTGTCTTTTAGTCTACATCTTTTGCTTTCCCCATTCCCACACTCGACTCTGTGTTATTTGATGTTGGGATAAAATAAGATCTTACAGTTTGCCATGAACCATCTCACTGGATGTCATGCTTGAATTTGTTCCAAATATTTATCTCCATTACTTCTTTTATTTCCATTACTTATTTTTATTTCTCCAGGACCATATTTCTAATTGCTTACTTAGTACTTCCAGCAGGACACTTGACATAAATTCACTGCAATTATAGATTATAATTTTTATTTCACATTTATTCACCAAATCTAGACATTCTAGCTTTCCTAATAGCTTATTCTTCTTCACCACTCACACTTAACTAATTATGTGACAAAATCCAGTCAAATACACAATTAACAGTTCCACTTTTCTGCTTTTGTTCATGGGGGTTTCTTTGCTTGAAACTCCAATAAGAATGTAGATTATTTTTCAAGTACTAACTCCAAAAAAAATCAATACTTTTTATGTGTCTTTCTTAATTATTTTTCAGGTTTAATTTACCTATTTTTAAATATCCCTTTATTCAATAAAATATGATTCATACACTTTAGGTATGAATGCTCATACAAATCTCTTCTAATAAGTTGAACCACTGAGGTCCTATTTCTTATGTATTTATCTATTTATTTATTTATTTATTTTGTACTATGAAGCAAAAGACTTTCAGTAGTAGGCTTTGAATACATGTGTTCTTGAATTAAAAACAAATAATCATACATATTCTACCATTTTAGATTCAACTAGTAGAACCTATCTTTATTGGAGGAAAAAAAAGACAGCCTCTGAAGAAAATTACTGTATTTACTTACCTTAAGGGGATTTCATGACAGTTGCTTCAATAATTTCCTTGTATTTGTGGATTTTAAAGTCAATGCAAAAGGCAACTTGAAGGTACATCAGCTCTTAAATGACACATAAAAGCAAAGCAGGGAGAAACCAAACTAAACCCACACACTCATACAGTTTGGCTTATAGAAGAAAGAATAATACCCATTTCAGTTTGATATGAGTAATTGTTACATACATGGTAAAATATTAAGGGGGAAAAATGAAGATCAAGATACTTTTGAAAGGAGTTCTTTTAGCACTCCTTCATCTTACCAATATTTTACTCTTTAAATCAGAGTAACAACCTTTAATGAAGCAAACTTTGATGCATTATATTGACTACTGATAATGTTATGGGGTGCTTCCAATATGGATATAGTTTCACATAGACTGACTCATCGAAGGGGCTATGGTAACAATGGTTGAGGACACAAAATCTGGAAATCTTGGGACTGTCTCAAGATAATACAGAATGATGAAGATTCATTTATTTGTTTTTCATAAAAGTATCTCAAATATCAAATTTAATTGAATATGAATACTTCTTAAGAATTGTCCACAAGAGGTAACCCACAAACTTCGTTCTTTATTCCTAAAGTATGAGCACAGTAATAACATATAAAGGGTGAAATTACACACAAATTAGGAAGTTATAAAAATTTCCTTAAACTGACTGCTTTTTGACTTGCTACCACTTTCAGGATCTGATAACATAGCACAGTTTTGTTGCTTCTGTGGATGACTGTGTACATGTCGTCCTGTCTACCTCCAACAGGAAAAAACTTCTCAACACACGCAATTTAACAATAATAGCCATAGCATTCATGTCTGAGTCCTCAAACTGGAATTTCCTGCATTACAGCTATTCCATGTTGGAAATGTTGATGGTTTGGCGGAGAAAAAAAAAAAATAGATGACTTTAGCTTAGCTGGGAAGTAACAACTTGAACTGAATTTCTGTGACATCCTGAAGGTTCAACTTCTAAGTTTGATGAGTTGAGCTGAATTCTAGAGAGTATCTTTGATGAATATCTTTTGATATGCCATACAAGCCTATAAATTGGCTACGGATGTCTTAATACACCTTGAAAGAAATAGCAAAAAAAGAAGAACATTTAGGCCATTAATTTATAAAGTAATTTATCCTGTGTTGTAGTGGTATCAATAGTTGCCCAGAAAAGAACTATGTCACATATTGGCACAACTATCAATAACCAACCAGTTAATTTAACATATGCTTATGATGTGATAGGGCTGTGCTAGACATAAAGACAGAGTCCAATTAGATAAAGCACTGAGGTCATACAGGTGATGAGCCAGGAGTTTAGCATCACCAAATCTTTTAATATTAGATGTTGCTTGTGAAGGTGACATGTATTATAAATTAAAAAAAATAGCCAATCTCCTGAACTTATATGATAGTATGACAGTCTATCTTTTGCTTATCAAGTTTTTGTAACCAGGGTGACCATACAACTTACCACCTACATTGGGAGTAGTTTTGTGAAGTGGGGGGATTCTTGTGACTATCTTGGGGTAGTGGGCATAAGTTATGCAAGGATCCACTTTATGTATGGTAATCTATCTAATCTTTCTATGCTAGACTGATAATACATACTACCCAATTTGAGGGTCTCGTGAGGGAGTGGAATTCAAATTGATTTGTTTTCCTTACAGACTTGCTAACACAAGTGAGATTTGCTGGAAAGAGTCTGAAAGATATGTTATTTATTCACTTCTCCACATGACCAAAGGTCATAATTCCCTGATATTCAGGAAAAATCAGAAATCTACGTATATGAATCACATTAGTCCCCAACTTAGCTTTTCACTTTATGTTGTGCTTTACGGCTCAGAGCTGGAAGGCAGGTCAGTAAAGAAAGAACTGTGCAGCTATATGACTTCACATCTGTGTCTTTGATAAAAAATGTTGAAGATATTTGTCTTATGGTGTCATTTCATGGCTCATAAAAAAAGCCCACCTGATTTTTCCTAAAAAGTTTGCTCTCTTTTAAAATTAATCAGATCAAAGAACAATTGTATCTGGCATGGTCAGTCAGTCATGAGAATTCATCCTTGAGATGGAGCATGCATATTTTACAAATTTTCATGTTTTTAAACTTTTTGACATGGTATTATATTTTTTTCTAAAATAGTGACTTTTCTGAAGTTTTATTTTTAACATTTAATGTGTTCCCATTACCAAATAAAGTTTGAATCTGTGGCCTGCTGATCATGTATGTAGATATCTGACCCCAACCTCTGGGTCATTTTCATTTCTGAATATTGCTTCTCATGTAATCTTTCCCCAACTGAACTACTTTTCTCTTTCCATCACATAGCTCAGTTTTGCTTTTGTGTCTGTACTATGCTCTTTCCACTATTGGAAGACTTGAGGGAAATGAAAAGCCTATTAATAGCTACAGAGTGGAAGGATAGGAAGTTTATTCGGGAAGAATAGAAAGATTATCCACCAGAACATTTGGAACCTATTGGAAGAGAAAATGTGAACTGCCCCAGGCCCTTTTTGTTGCATATACTCTTGGCCCCATCTCATTGGCCCTTTCTTATTAGTATGGAAAGACTTTCCTTTGAAAATACACCTTTTAAATGAGCAGAGATACGTCTTTATTTTATTTTGGGGTGTATAGGAAAAAGGGAACGTCATGAAGATGGTGTAGGAGAGGACCGGAGTCATATAAATCATGCCTTGGGCACAGGCTTGCCGAAGCCTTCTGCTTGGCCTTGGACAGTCATTCAAAACCTCTTGGCTGCCCCTCACCCCTACCCCAAAAGCCTGAGCCTATCCCCAGGGAATAGAATCAGGAATTTACCTCATGCTAATAACCCTATCATCTTCTTGGGTGGGGAGTAAAGAATGGCAAGCACATAGAATTCCTCCCAAGTACGACTGTGCATCCACAGCCTGCATATTTTTGTGAACTCATAAGAGGAAAATGTAAAATTAAAAAAATGATGTATGGAGCAGTATCCAGAACCCCTGACTTTTTCCATAGTCCCTTCTTTATTTATTTCCTCCTTTTTGGATTTTCTTTCTTTTTGTAGGATGAACTCTTGGCTCTAGTTCAAGCATGTTACAGACGGATGGTGGAAAGAGATTGTGGTTAGCTAGGGTATCCTGAATAACAACAGAGAAACCGAATCCCCATCTTGGCAATGGCCCAGCTGTCTTCCTGTGGATACTGGTCTGCTATAAGCACAAAAAGCCCATGCACGTGGCCTTGCAAATGCGGCGAGGCCTATTTATTTTTAAGCACAGAAGGAAATTAAAAGCAGAAGTCTGCATTGTTACCGACAGGCAATTTTGTATTAATTAACCAAGCAAGGGAATGCAGTGGTGACCACAGTGTACTGTGTTGTTAACTTCTAGCAGGGCCTTGGGTGCTCTTATCTGACTATTGTGTAGCTCTCAAGGTGGCTGTTTTTCACATCAGTATAGCTGGTCACAAAGATGTAGAATGCAGATTTTTTTTTTACATGTTTAGGTGTAGCTAGACGTAGGTGTTTTGCAAAGGCACTTGTGTAGTGATAAAAGCATAAAGATAGAACATTATGTAAATTTATGATGATGGCAATAGTTAAAATGTTAGAAAAAAGTTATAAAGAAAATTTGAAATCAGGTGATAGTATTTTACTATACTGAGAGAGGAAATATAATCTTCCTACTCTTTAGTGAGTTCACTAAAGTCCATGTTGCACTCAGGGTTTGCAAGGGAAACAATTTAATACAAGACACATGATCTATAGGATTATTTTATGATAGTCACCCAAAGAGTCAAATAGAAAAAAGGACAAGAATTCTGTTTAATTGAGGGCCTGGATCCCATGAGAATGTCCTTCATGAGTTCAGCTGAAGACCTAGAGCTCATGACAACGCCCACCACCAGTTTAACTGGAGGCCTAGAGCCCACGACAATGTCTCACGCAAGTCCATTTCATGGATTTGTGCTGGGAAGGCCCAAAGGTCAGTGGTGAAAGCTAGAAAGTTTGTGCCAGTGGGATGAAGGATCAGTGACAGTAGGCTTGGGGCTCTGCACTAGAGCCAAGAAGGGATGCTCAAAGTAAGGACCAGAGTTCCTCTGAGAAGTACCATCGCCATCCTCTGTGACAGCGAAGTCTTGAGCTCCTCCAACAATGAGAACAGCCAAGGTTATATCAGGAAGCCAGCATGACAAGCTTCTCCAGGAGAATGAACAGCACACTCTCTTCCTCTCTGGAACCAGGAAGCAATGCACAAAGTAAGGACCAGAGCTCCCCCAAAATGAACCGCAGCAGCCCTTCTCAATGACAAGATCCTGAGCTCCTCTGCTGATGAGCACGGCCAACTTCCTATCAGGAAAGGAGCTCATTAAGGTCCTCCAGGAGAACCAGTGGCCACAGAAGAACCAACAACTCCACTTCTTCCTCTCCAGTTCTTCTTTTTATGTCGTTGGCAGCAATTCTCATATACTGTGGTGGCCGGCCCCTTGACATCTAGCATCACGCTGATTCATTTCAGCTGGGTGTTACAAGTTGACTACCCATTGTCAATAGATCACAGTCCAGTTAGAGGTTGCATCTCAGATTGAGCCAACGGTGCACTGAAAACTTCAATAAATGATTGAAAATTCTTCTAATCTATCTCTTTACCCTTGACTTGTCCTTTTACAGATAGTGCCTAATAGTATTCTTAAATGTATTAAAAGTCTCTGTGAAAGAATTGCCAATTCAGTAACTGTCCCACTAACTCTTATATTTAAAGCACAATGTGTTCTCTCCTATCTGCTGTTGTTTACAATTGTTTTGTTCTTTCCTTTGTGAAACGAGAAGATATTTCCATCTGCCATATAAAATGCTCTCTGGAATAAGTGAATGGTTCAGTTGAGATGCTAGTGTCCTCAAGCAATGAGAAACCCATATACATGTCACAAAACCACAAAAAGATACACATGTGCACAAGTGCATTGCATGAACATACATACACATGTGTTCTAGAGAAACAACTGTACAAATAATTTGCATGGATCTGTGGATATTTCCTTGGAAGAGAGTGTTATTCCCACTTTTGCTGTATGGTGTATGGAATCATTATACAGTATATCCTTTCTTTTTTACCCAGATCACTGTTCAATTTTGCTTCCCTTCTCTCTCTCTCATTCTGTTTTTCAAACTTTTAAAAATTATTATTCCCTCCTGCAAGGAGCTGTTCTAAGTTTTTCTTTAATCATTCACTGCATGAAAATTTAAGTCAAAGGAAGTATTGTATGTCTAGTCATACAATGTTGTCTTTTAGAGGGCCACAACTCATTGTAATATCTAAGTTTTTTTCTCTGTTTTGGTCCTGGAATCCAAAGATTATCTTCTCATTTTATGTACTACTTGAAAATAAGTAAGAAACATTGTGCTATTGATAGGTTGGTAATCTTCAGCTTTTGAGGCTCAATTTACTCATTTATAAAATGTGACTAATAATATTGCCCTGTTTGACTGGGCTGGCACAGGATATCAAACAGAATATTATATAAGAAATGCTAAACAAACCATGCAACATCAATCCTGCATGAGATTCTTCATGATCATGTTTAAATTATGTTTTCATGGTGATAAAGATAGAAGGTTTATTTTAGCAACAAATACTTTGGATGGTACACTATGTAATGGCCCAGAAACAGGAGCACTTTGATGAATACTAAACAAATGAATATTATATTATATTATAATGAAATCTTTTAGATTAGTTTCACTTTCTCAAGCACTTCACATATATTGTTTTCCATATGAAAATTCCTTTCCGATTAGGATCCTGGTCTTTTGATACAATCTCATTACATGACATGAAATAGTCTATAGAGCATTATTTACAACTTAGTAGAACTTTTTCATTCATTTAAACCTTGATGTGCATCGGACTTGAATTTCACTAGAAAGGCATTTGCACACACACAGGAGACCAGTTCCACACATTCTGTACTGCCACACATTCTGTACACACAGGAGACCAGTTCCACACATTCTGTACTGCTGGGCAGACCCAAGAGACTGCCCTGAGCTGGGCTTCTCAGGGAGTGTCCTCCCCTAGAGGGAACCATTTCTTCTGATGTTTCATGTGCTCCTTGTTCAGTCTCTTCAGATGCCCTCTGGTGATGGTGTGCCTTGGGGGAATAGGCATTTGATTCTTTTGTTGGTACCAGAAATCAAACTCAGGACTTTGCGCTTGCCAGGCAGGCACTATGCTAAGCATTTGATTCTTCAAATTTCAGTTACTTCTTGAATCTTCAGGTGACATATTAACCTGGGTGCAAGCATTTACACCTTTTTCTTGTCCAGGAAAAAAGTTAGTTTAACCAGTAATGCATCACAACCAGAAATCTTCTGTTTGCAGGTATCTATAAACCTGAGCATTTTTTTATATCATCTGAAGTATACTTTGAGATTTGGTCCAAATATGAAAACACCAAGGCATTTAATGCCCCTTGCTAAAGCCTAGGCTTCTTGGCTTTCAGCTTCTTTCCAGATCTCTAGGTATTGGACTCAAATTGGAGAAAAATTAACATTATTTGGCCCAGGTCATTCATTTCCTAAATGTATATAAGTCCAATAATTACTCCTAATAATATGTGGAAACAATGATATGTTAGAGAAGTATTCTCATGGTTTATGTCAGTGGCCCCCAAGCCTCATGCAATTATAGACTCAATCAAATCTCACATTTGTGATTGGCTCATTGTCTAGTACTCAGATTGATGGTGTGAGTGTTGCACCCACCTAAGAGTGGAACCAGCATACGATGTAATGGCAGAAAGAAGATGTGTCTCTGTTTTGCTGGTTAGAGCTTGCTGTGTGCAGCAGCCATGAACAGCTGCCCCGCCATGCCACGCTGCCTTGGAGCCAACTGAGTATAGACTGAAACCTCCAAGACCTGTAAGAAACAAATCTTTCCTTCCCTAAGTTTGGGCACCAGGTATTTTGTCCCAGTAATGAGAAAAGAGTAAGAAAGACAAGTATTAATAGGAAAAATTACCCAAATGAACATCATTCTTAGCTTGGAAACAATTCTTGTTCCTTGATCTAAGTAGCTCCTATCAATGTTGGTTTACCTGGTGTGGTGGTTTTATTTCCTCATCTTGCTAACTTAATTGAATTAGTGTTGAATGAGTCATATTGAATGAGAATCTCATATAATATTTGATGGATACCAGAACCATTAGACAGGGTCACATCCTTTAAGGAGCTTTTGGTCTGGTATTTTCATGTTTTACAACTTCTCTCTGATCAGGCTTATGCCACATCATTTTAATCTCTAAACCTCTGAGTATAGAGTAAGTCTTTGAGGATGGGACATTTTCTGCTACCATCTCATGTATGCTTGAAGAAAACTCTTCTATGTCTTCTTCTCCATGACCTCATTATCATTCAGGATTGGGAATATATGAGTAAGATCTATAGCAAATTGGAGAAAGGAAACCTTGAGGCATTAAGTCAACCTTTCTTTCCACTACTCGTGGTAATACTGGTACTATGATAGACTGAAAAATAATAGCCATGGTATTTTTCAGTTCCTTTAATCTTCCCTGGAGTTTGTTTCACTATTCCTTGAAGTTTGGTCATCTCTATGATTTGTTTTGCAGAATATGACTACAGCAACTTGGTGCAACCAGAGACCAGAAAAAACTTTGCTGCTTTGCCTCTTTGAGGCCTTATAACTGCCTCCCAGTGAATGAGCTGGGGCTGGTCCACTTTACAGAGGCCACATGTAATGTAATGATTACCCACATCAACGCAGGCAGCCAAGGTCCAGAAAAAGACACTTCACTGACCAGCTGCTGACTGACAAAGCGTGTGTTGCTGAAGCTGCAAGTGGCTGGAGAACTGCTCAGGTGACTTCAACCCACATTGTCAACTCATGAAAACTTTGTGCTAAATTAACGATTATTGCTTTAAACCAGTAATTTAAGAAAACTTCATATTACAACTCAGAAACTGCATATATAACACAGTGCCATGTGTACTTCACGCAGATTTCTGTAAGGATGGTACATTTTATTACAGGAGCAGGGATTTGATGTAGTTACATTACTATGAACTAGACTACAGATCTTATTTATGTTTCACTGTGTTTTAAAATCTCAATTCATTTTTGCTGTGCTGTGCTCTGTGTGTGTGTGTGTGTGTGTGTGTGTGTATGTGTGTGTGTGTCTTTGGTGTGCTTCGTGCAATTTCATCCCACATGTAGAAGTGTGTAAACAAACCTTTCTGTACAAAAGAACTCATGCCCACTGTGGTCCTATCACTGCTACGTGGCAGTCACAAAACTTTTCTGTTTCTGTAGTTTGTCATTTCAAGCATGTTATGTCCGTGAGTCACACAATACATATGCTTTTGAAGTTCATCCAGGTTATAGCAGGAATTGGTGGCATACCCCTTCTTCCGTTAAGTGGCATTCCATCGCGTGGATATACATATTTGTGTGGCTCTTTGTCAGGTATGTGGTTTATGAATATTTTCTCTTAGTTTTTAGCTTATCCTTTCATCTTCTGCACAAAATATTTTGCAGTGCAAATGCCTTAAATTTTCTTGATTCTTCTTCTTTTTTTCTCATTCCCCTACCCTCCTTTCACCCTCTCTCTCTCTGCCCTTATTTACAAAGCTTTATTTCCATTTTTCCATCTTTTCTCATGTTTTCTTGTCCTTTATTTTCTTTTCACCTTTCTTCCTTCCTAGTTCCATTTCCCATTTGAACATTTTCTATTCCCCAATAGCTATTATACATTTTGGTCCTTATTTACGCTTTTGGTTTCTCACACAGGAGAAAACATGTGATATTTACAAATGTGTGATCAGTTTACTTCGCTTAAGAATATGGTTTCAAGGCACATCCATTTTACCTAAAAATATCTCAAGTTTACCCTTCTTTAAAGCCTAGTTGAACTCCTTCATACAAAAAATCACAACTTCTTCATCAGTTCCTTGATTGATGGGAATATTTTGGGGGTTTTCAAGCTTTTGCTATTATAAATTATGCTGATATAAACACAGATTTGCATATATCTCTGTGGTTTGATGTTTTTAATTCTTTCAGGAGGATGTCAATAAGGGAATAATTGGGTCAAATGAAAGCTCTAGCTTTAGTTTTTTGAGTAATCTTCACACTGCTTTCCACAGTGCTTACACTAGCATACACTCCCACCAACAGTGAGGAAACGTTCCTTTTTCCCCACATCACATCCCCATCAGCATTTGTTATTGGTTTGATTTCTTGATAATAGTCATTTTTTATGGAATGAGATGGAATCTCAGCAGTGTTTTAATTTGCATCTCTTGAATGATCTATGATGTTGAACATTTTTTTGTATACTTATTTGCCATTTGTACTTCATCTTACAAGTGCCTATTCATTTTAGATGCCTATTTTTTGACTGGATCTTTAAATTTGAGTGGTCTTATTTCTTTTGAGTTCTCTATATATTCTTGGTGTCTTTATATATTCTTGGTGTTAACAGCAGACAAATTTTTCCCCCATTCTGTGGGGTTTTTGCTGTGTTAGTGGCTTATTTTTCTTTGCAAAAACTCTTTAAAGATCCCAGTTGTTGATTCTTTGTGACATTTTCTCTGCAATTAGGGTTTTGTTCATAAAGTCTTTGCCTACACCAGTGTCTTCAAGAGTTATACATATTCTATCTTCTAGCAGATTTAGCATTTCTGTTTCAATATTTAGATATATAATCCATTTCTTTTTTAGTTTAGTGAATGGTAAAAGATATGGATCTAGTTTTAAATCTTCAGCATGTGGAAAGCCAGTTTTACAGCACCATTTACTAAAGAGGATATCTTCTGGCGAAGGTGTCTGTCTCCTTTGTCAAACACAGGGTGCCTGAGTCTGTTTGGAGTTGTTTCTGCATCTTCTAATCCAATCCATCTGATCCTTGACTCTATTTTGCTTTCTGGTACCATGCTGCTTTTATCAAAGTAGCTTTGTATTCATAGAAGCTTTCTTTTTAGGTGATGGAAATGTTTAAAATTACATTATGAAGAGTGTTACATGGTTCTGTGAATATTGTAAAGACCATTGATTATGCATTTTGAAGGGAAAATGTTTTAATATTTATATCTGTGATCCATTTCTATTTTAATTTAGTGCATGGTTGGAGACATGGGTCTAGTTTTAGTCTTCAAAATGCATTAAATTTTGATGAAGTTCAATTTATTCATTTTTCTTTTACAGATTGTGTTCTTAGTGTCAAGTATAAAAATTCCTTATCTGGCTTTATGTTGTAAGGACTTTTTTTCTAAGAATACTAAAGTTTTATGTTTTATATTTAAATCTATTGAATTAATCTTTGTATACAGGGTGAAGCTTAGATTATAGTACATTTGTTGCTTATATATGTTATGTTAAAGTAGTGTCACATTTTAAGAACTTTTTGTTCCAGTACAGTTTGTTGGGAACACTATCCAGTCAGCAATGCGTTTGAACCATTGTGAAAAAATCAATTTGTTAGATATGTTACTACATCTGGTTTATTTGATTTTGAGCCAGGGTCTATATGTCTGTTATTTCAGTAATAGCACATAATATTGACTACTATAGCTATATAGCAAGTCTTATCACCAGGTACTATGATTCCACTAGCTTTATTTATTTATTATTTATTTATTTAGAAAATGATTTAGTCAGTTTAATCTCTTTTCCTTCCCATACAAATTTTAGAATAAGTTTTTCTGTGCCTACAAAAACTTTTGATATGTATTTTATTAAATCTGCAGAATAGTTTGGGCTACCAATTTTATATTAATTAAGCTTTCCAATCCATGAACACAGTATACATTTTCATTTTTCTAGATGTTTGACTTCTTCCATCATCATTTTATTTAATTTTTATTTTTTCATTTTAAAGAGAATAAAACAAAAGAGGATAGAACAAAGCAGATCAGAACAGAGCAACATAAGCAAAACAGCACTTTACAATAAGACAACCGGACATTAACAGTAGCTATCAAAATATCTCTTTCTCTGCTATAGTTGAGCATAGTTTCAAATACAATAATATCAAATTTTATAATTTTCAGTTGATGGAACCTGTACATGATTTGTTAGATAAGCTACTAACTGTTATGATCATTTTCAATGAAAAATCAATTCCTGGTATTCTGGCCTTGCCAGGATTATAGGAGGTAAACTGTGCTCAGCTCTGAGATGATATACTCTAATCTCATAGTGTAAAATTAGAGGAAACAATAGAAACAACTGTAAATCACACTGGGGAGGGCTATGTAAACTGATATGTCTTGCCTTCACAAAAGCCTAAAACATGAAAAACTCCCAAGCCTTACACTGGGCTTCCAAAAATGAAGGAGGACTCTACTTCTATCGCCTCAGTGGAGATCTTTCAAACTAGGATTTAGGTTTACTGATTATAAAATCTTTCCATTAAAATTTGTCCCATTAGTTGGGAATGGTAGTGTACATCTATAATCCTAGTGACTAGGGAGGCTGAGGCAAGAGGATCACAAGTTCAAAGCTAATCTGATTAACTTAGTGAAGCCCTGTCTCAAAAGAAAAAAAGGATGGGAATGTAGTTCAGTGGTAGAGGTACACAAGGCCCAATCACTTGTCAACACAAAAAATAAAATAAAAACAAACAAAACAACAACAATAATAACAAACAACAAAAACCCCTTTAGATTTAGTGATGGAAAAATGACTTATCCTTGACTTTTACTTTTTTCAGATATTTATATATCAATGTCCATTGGTTTGAGACACATAACTTAATTTCTCTGTGGTTTTTAACAAAAGTTATTTTTTTTATTTTGAAGGTAGTAGAAATACAACAGAACAAGACAGAAAAAAGACAATTGAGACAGTACAGCGAATTTGGTACAGAAGTTCACAGCAGGTTACCTGGATAACAGTAATAGGTACCATAGTATATCTCATTATCTTCACAATAGTTGTCTACTCCATTAAGTATAGCAAAATCAAACCAAAGACAGAACATTATAAAATCAATCGAAAGAGAATATTGAAAGAGTAAAGCAAATAATCATAATGAAACAAAACTGAAAACAACACTTGCTTTCAAAGAGAAGATAGAGAAGACCCCCCATATTTGCTATGTTGCATACAGTCATCCTGCCAAGAGATGCTCAGACCTCTATCCCCAGTTGCTAACGGGGAGGGGGGCAGGTGGAGGAGGAGAGGTTTGGGATGTTTGATTCTAAGCCCGCTCACCAGTAGGCTCAAGAGACACTACTGGGTCTCCTCCTGGCTCACGCCAGGGGAAGGCGCTTACCAAGAGGGCGGTGAATTGCTTCTTTGTGCAGGCTCCCAAAAGTTATTTTTTAAAAAATTTTTTAAAAATTTTATTTAAAGAGAAAAAAAAAGCAAAACAGAAGAAAGAGTAGAAATAGTACAGAATTTAAAAAAAAACAGTAAGAAATCACTAGTTGATAAATTACATATTGTCCTCTTAGAAATAGTTGTTCATGTTACAAAATTAAAGCATACAAAGTAGACATTCAAACAGTGAAGCTGCAAACAGTTCTGTTCAATGATCCAACAAAAATTTAGTAATACGGTTATCAATCCTACACACTTAAACATACATGCAGTTATATCCTTTAGATCACTTTCTTTTCCTACTTTTGCTTTTTAAGTCCATTATCTGTTTAGTTATACCGTGTTTCAGCTTGCTCAGTACCTTACTGATCTGTTTTGTTCTTATTTCCTTTTTAATCACCTTATACCAAAAGTTATTTTTTTAAAAAAACTATGTATACTTTTTTTTTCTGGTACCAAGGATTGAACTCATGACCTTGTGCTTGCCAGGTAGGAAATACCCAGCCCTATGTTTACTTTTTTTTTTTAGTAAATATAGCTGCACTGAAAAAAATAAGAGGATAATACGGTATCTGAACTAACAGAAACCTGGAGTCATGAACTGAGAGTACAGGCAGCTGGCTCCTGGGAAAGTCACATTAGGTAGCAGCTGATTATCAGGGGCATTTGTTGATGAAGGCGTCACTCCTCCTACAAATGACAGAACGTTTGAACCAAGCTTCCCAGATAAAATTGAGTTCAGTATTTATGGCTTCCAACAGTAAATTGAGGATGAAAAACTCCATTAACTACCCCTCATTAGACCCAATTGCTTGTGGTTCTGGGTTAGGGAAAAGACATCTATGAGAATGGGAGACAAGTCCTGCACACATGCTGATCCCTTTTGGTTGCTTGGCATAAGATCCTAGCTTGTGGCTCCATGAAACAATCCTGGAATGTCAGGGTAAAGCCACCAGCCCTAAATCCGCTGGACAGAAATAGAAGATTAACAGCAAAAGACTTCCAAATAAGATCAAACACAAGCATATTTTCTGTCATAAGAATTGCTTGCAGACCCGAGAATTTGTGGACTCTACATATAAGGAATTAGAAATAATGCTGTATTTTATTTTTAAAAATGCAGCAAGTACTTTAGAATCAATAAGTAAAAGAGGACATGAGAAGAAAACATTATTAACCAATAAGCAGGTATTAAAGAATGGATAAAAAAGGTGTGTTTTTTTATACACTGGAGTACCATTCAGCCATAAATAAGGAAAATCTTGAGACATTTCTAGGCAAATGGATGCACCTTGAGATCATACTCTTAAGTGAAATAAATCAGACACATGTGTAAACATTGCATTGTCCCCTGATTTGAGACCATGAAAGAGTAAACAAGGACCAAAATATACAATAAATACTTTGAAATAGGAAGAAATGGTTCAAAAGGAAAGAGGAAGTAGGGAGTGGGGAGGAGGAAAGGAAGAAAGAGAAAAAAAAGATAACAGAATGATAAAATGGAAACAGAAGGAGGAGAATAAGGGTTGAAGGGGGGTTGGGAAAAAAGAGGAATTAAGATATATACAGCTACAAATTCCCTATGATGAATATGCTCATTAAGTAAATCTAAATTGCAATGATGAATTTAATTTTAAAAGAGCATGTATCGAAATAGAAAGCCTTGGAATTGAAAAGTACACTCAGTGAAATAAAAATTGCAAGTGATAAGGTGAGCCGTAGACTGGACATCTGGCCTAAGACTGGGTGAGGCACTGGGGACCCAGGTTCAAATGTAAGGAGGTGCAGGCTGCAGGTTCCACCTGTCAGCCTGCAGAACCCCAAGAGTGAGTAGCCTCTTAAATTGTGCTCCCTGGGCACTTTGCTTACGTATTCTTGTCCTTGCCCTGGAAGACATAACTGAAGGGAAATTGTGAATTAGCAAATAAAACTGAAAGAAAAATTTAAACATTTCTGTGAGCAGTAGTAGCTCTACAGTGACTCACTGGCTCATCACCCCCTGAAGAGAGGCAGACGCCTTTTTATGTTTTGCTCCTGTAGTTTGTAGGTAGGCTGAATACTCTGTCAACACGTCTGCACTAGCTGCTCCTGGCATGTGCAATACTTTTAGGCCCCTGTGTCTCTGCTCTTGTAAGCAGCCTGGCAATGGAGATGTGTTTTGTTTATCGGACACATCGCTATTAGCACAAATGGTACAGTAGAGAAAGCGCTGATTCAGTCCTTAAAGCTCCTTGCTTTTCGTTGTTTTCTTGTCATAATTAAATATGTAGTTCTAGGTAGGAAGCCTGACCATTTGAATCCAGTCAATACTTGTTTAAGGAAAGAAGTGTAAGTGACTGGTTAGTTCTGTGTTCCTCTTGGGCCAGTTTAGGGCTTGAAATGGGTACAAAGTTTGCTTCTTCATTTAATGGGTTCTGTTTCATGTGGGAGATTAACTTGAATGTTCATTCAAGGCTTGAAGAACTTTTGGAGCAGGTAGAAATCCATAGCATATATAGGAGACGGTGAATTTGAATAAACCATTTGAGTTAGCTCTGCAAGGCCCTTTGTTTATTCCAAGGTAATTAAAGTGTTTTGGATTTGAAAGAAAAAAATGCTTTGGGAATTACTCACTTGGTGTTTTTAAATTAGAGGTTTGGCATCTGTTTCCAGGAATGAGTAATTGCTTTTGTGATGAATGTCTGTATGCAGAAAATACACTGATCAAAATATTCTAGTGTCTACATTCAAAATGTGCCTGGGAAGAACTGTGAAATGTTACACTGTGAATTATGGCTCAGCAGATGTTAAGTCAAAAATCTAACTGAAAATCCATGAAAAATTGTTGTGTGTGTGTGTGTGTGTGTGTGTGTGTGTGTATTTTCATGAGAAAAGGGCAGAAAGTGGGAGACAAAGATAATAAGACCAAAACTAAGGACCAAACAAAAACAGATTATTCTTGAGTTTGGTTAAAAATCAGAAAATTGAACTAGGTGAACGAAGCATTGCCTGGTTGTTAAAGCACACCATTTTTTCATAAAGTGCCAAGTGTATTATTACAGGATGTAATTACTGTACAGAAGTATGATATCTCTCCTAAGCAAGAGAAATGGGTATGAGAGAAGCAAGGTTAGCTAATCATTTAAATTGAAAAGGTCTTAGGGCGGCATCTTATGAGGTCCACTGAAGACAGTTTCTCACTAGTTTTGTAAGAATTGGTTGATGTCAAAATTCATCCAACCAGAGACACAATGACCAATTTCTGCCTAAAAGCAGAGTGCATAGTTTGGGCTCAGCCTGGCTCTGACTCCCTGGTGTACTTGGGAGGAAAAAGCTTCAAAACATATTATTCTACTTCAAGAAGGTTACCTTGGGCATCAGAAAGAGATTCCTCCCATTTTAAACTTTAAAAAAAGTTTAAATTAAATTTGTGTTTAACTAATATGTAAAAATGCAAACATGTGCATATTCATGAGATACCATGAAACCTTTTGACATATGATGCAGACTCAGAAAACAGATTGTGAGGGGTTGAAGCAGTGTAATGCAGACACAGTGTTTTTCAATTTGTGCCTAGACTACACAGCTTAAATATAGAAATTATGAATGAACAGGTGACTCGGAGACTAGAAATAATGTTGGCTCATTTGGCATTGAAAATTAAACTCCCTTATCCCACAGGTCACTGATTCATACTAATGACAAATAAAATTAGACAAATACTTTTCTTTTTGATCCACGCAGATAATTCTAGATAAATGGTTCTCAAAGAAACAGGGAAGAAACAATCTTATTTGTTCAAGTTTTTTGTGGCTATAGCTTTGATCAAAGTATTTCTAACTCTATGAATGAAGTCCCTTAAAATCATTTTACTTGTTATAAGATACCTCTTAAAATACAAACTTTCAGAAAGCTGGAAAATTGGTTCCATGTATCTGAGGGGTCTACATCTATAGTCTAAAGAGAACATCTAAAGCCTGCCTTTGCAGAAGGTTTGTATCAATCAGTGTTTACTAGAGAAACAGATATAACACAAAATATAAACATGTACGTGAATTTACAAGATTGGTTTACAAGTCTCAATTGGTGTCATAGAGAAGGATTTCAGTCAGTGTGAAGTAGTCTGAAATGTACCCCGAGGATGTTTCTAAGATGAAAGTATAATTGACAATTTATCTGATTTATCCAAGTGTACAATCAAATTAAGAGGCATTTTACAAAACTGTTTAAGGCTGTGGAAACACTTAAAACATGATTCATATAGTTAAGGAATGGGGGGGGGAGTTAGTTAAGGAAGAAAAAAAGTATAAAAAACAAAACAAACCATTATGATATGCTCCTTGGCTCAGCCCTGAGCTGTTTACACAGTCAAAATAATACCTGTGATGTAGTTCTACTGGAGAGATTGGAGAAAGAAGGTAAGTGCAGAAATGGACAAGAGGGAAATTACCACTTTGATATAAGCTACCCAGACAATTTCTGGTTAAAATTTCAACCCAAAGGAGTGAGTGGCTAAGTCTCTAGATGGGTCAGGAGAATGATTTCCTTTTATGTTTAATTCTTAAAGTTATTTAATTTTTTAAAAAGACCTGTAATTTTAAACCTACGTTCTGTTACCAGAAGATTGCCTGTGATGTAACTCCCCACAATTGCAGTTTTAGAGAACTAACTGAAGATGTTATGTATTTTTTAAAAAGGATATTAGATTTTTAATTATTAAAGTGGGTAAAAATTCCAGGTTTGATGAACTTTTCTAAATGAAAATTTGAATTTTGAAATACCCAACCTTACATTACAGAACCCTTTCTCTCTACGTAGGAAGGTGACCTCTCTGAGGGTCTGATATCATTATCTGTGGAATGAAAGTGATAAGCTAAGCCTTTATGGTTCTTTGCAGAATCACAGCTTAATGGCGGGAGGACTACAGTTTATGGCGGCAGGAAGATTGTTGCAGAAATGAAATCCCCTATTTTTGCAGACCCAGCTCCCTAGGTTCAAAACTATCTCAGCTGCTGTACTTCTTCCTAGAGCTTGTTGCTCCCAGCCAGCACTAGGACAGAGACCCTTCACTGGGTCCCTGAAGATAGAGTGGCCCAAGAAACTGGAGATGGGTTTCTACTATGCTGTGTCAGGGATGCTTGTATCTAGCAGGTCACTGCCTGGGGTAGCACTTTTCTACAGAGTGGAATTAACTGCTATCAGGAAATAGAGGTTAATGATGTTCTTATGTGTTCACACTCAGCCTTCCATCTGTACAAACAAGCTACCCAATTGGCAGAGAGTGTTTACAGACTATGGTAATGAACAAGTAGGTTGGAGCTTGAGGTAAACACAAAAGGACAAAAAACAGTGAGATTGGCGGGAGCCTTAACAAGGCAGGTGGGTCATTGTGAGCTGCTGTTCTAGACTGTACCACAGACTCTGTTTAACTTTCTTTTGTGTCTTTAATGTTCATTCTCATTTTTCCCTCTTTGTTGTTTCTGTTCTCCATTAGAATATGACTACTTTCTGTCCCCAAATGTCACTGGCATTCCCCAGGCCTGTGCCTTTGTTTAGGTGGCCTCTGGGCCTGGAATTCTTGTGCTTTCTTCGTCAGCTCCCAAACTCTCTGATGCTGTCCAGATACTGGCACTCTGTGGAGGGTTGTACCACCTGCCTTCCTCGTATTTGGACGCCACACCTGTTTCTTGTGTGTCTCTGGCAAATGGGCATGGCCTCAGGTTGCCTGAGTGTGTGATGTTTTTGCCACTTTCTGCTTGTGCCCTCTACTGCCTTCTAGCAGTTCTGGAATAGGACCACTAGGATTTGGGCTTTCTGTGGAAAAATCTTTTATATTACATGTGTGTTTCTATATTCTTGGAATGCTCTATGCCTTACCATCTCCATCAGACCCCTTTTATGTAAGTATTTGTGTTTCCCATGTCAGCTTCACTGTCACTTTATCAGGGAGGCTGCCTCCAAGGGCCAGGAGAGGTCACCTGCTCTCACCTTTATATCATTTATTAGTGTCTTAATTTATCACTTAGTTCTATACCTATTGGCTTGATAGATATTTTCAAAGCAAGAATAAAAGCTTTATAAAGAAGACTATATTTTTCATGGTCTTTCCTAAATTCTCTATCCCCACTGTGCTGTGTATTTTATAAATAATGTTCAGCATTTGTTCCCTGATTAACAGATATTCCAATTGTGAGTGTGAGTTCTTTCACAGCAAGTGACTGAACTCTGCTGGTGGTGCCAGGGCACCATCAGGCTTTCACCGGATCTGGAATTTTAGTTTGTTCAAATATGCATAACAAAATTTTTAATTGCTATTTAGTAGTCTTAAGTGTATTCACATTATTATGCACTCCTCACTGGATCTGGGATGTGTGTAGCTAGATGTGTGTGTGGGACACACTGGAAGCAAAGAGGATCAGAGTGCAGAGTCAAACACGAGCTCTGGGAATTGCAGAAGAAGTGAAAAATATCTAGTTTGCAAAAGTGGGTGGTGTCTAAGAAAATCTAGAAAGGGACTTAGAATGAGATGGGAGAGACAGGCTTTCAGGGAGAACCAGACGGACAAAGGCAGTAGTGAGGAGTCTTCTGTGGCTTTGCTGTAACAGAGTTTGTGGGTGGATATGCGGATGTTGGGACAGCTGAGAGGCTGAGGACAATGTCTCATTCATGTATCCGTGCTGAGCATCTCCCACAGTGTTTGGATTTGAGAAGATGTAATGAAAGTTGTAAACTAAATTAAACTTTGGCTTTATGGTATCTGTGTTAACTGCAGAGGATGTGTCTCCTGTCTCCTTGGATCACAGGTAAAGCATGTCCAGAAGGATCAGTTGCCTCTAGCCTCAAAACCTTTGGCAGCAGAATTCATGAATGGATGCTTGGGCTTCTTTACTTTAGCAGATCATGGCTATGAAAGGGATTAAAACAGCCTTGAAAACAAGAAGCCAGGCTTGTCAAATGCCCATTTTTATCCATGAAGTAGGTCAGCTAGGGCATCAAAAGGTGAGTGAATGCTTCTTTCCTTTTGCTAACCTCTGGCACATTGAAGTTTGCAGGCCTTTCCCTAAGCTCCCCTTTCCCAGTCTGACCTGTTAAACTTGCAAGAGGGACACTCAGTGAAGGACTTCTTTGCAGCCTTGATTTGGTTTACTTCCTGCGCTTTGGCTCTACTTGCATTACTGCTGGACCTGGGTTCAGTTGCCAGTACCTTAGGACAGACACAACATTTCCTTTCTCTGACCCGGAGACATGTAAGGGTTAGTAAATGCTTCTCTGAAGAGGCTGGGAGAGTGATGGTCATCTTTTTTTGATCACTTCTTCCATCTAGTTGGAAATCTGCCATAGACAGGTATAGGCTAAAGCTTTCCAAATGAGAGGGGAAAAAAAGAAGCTTTTCAAGAAATAAGGCAGTGGGAATAACCACGTGTGGGTACAGGTTCACAAGGGGGGAAGAAATAAGCCTGAGGGATACAAAAGAACCAGGTAGCCAAACAGTGAGAAATGTGGTCAAGCAGACAAATCACTGTAGCCAATCAGCAAAGGACTGTGAATGTTAAGCAGAGATGTAGAGGCCTGATGCAGCCAGTAATAGAGAGGCACTGAGAGTTTTAAAGAATTTATTAAACAGATGCTCTTTCTTGGATGCTGTCATATATCCGACACGGATGTAGTTGCTGAGATAAAGTGGTAGGGGAGATTTATGTGAGCCTGCCCTGAAATGGTATGCAAAATACACAGGGAGGCAAATATACATGGGACAATTAGAATGCATTATATATAGGGAGATTATGATTAAAATTAGTTATAAATGGATTAGTTATAAATGGGTAGAAATAAGAATCACGGAGGCCTGACACGAAGCGCTTGTAATAACTGAATGCATACATTATGAAGATCTTGGGAGTGTGGTAGTTGGTATGGGAAGGAATGGACACAGAGGAGGTGAGTGTCCAAAGAGAGATGGTATCTGCAGTGTGGCTTTGAACTGGTGCCACTCAGTATATTTGAATGACTGACTAAGTGAATGAAGCTCTGGATTTCTATGAAGGTGGCTTTGAACTTGGTTGATTAAGATAATGGAGATATCAATGACAGAATAAAGAAGCTGGGGAGACGAAGGAAGGAAGGTGAGAAAAGGGGAATGTGCTATAGTCTGAATGTGTCTTTGAAGTTCATGTGTTGAAATTTAGTTACCAATGGGAGAGTATTATAAGGGAGACCTTTAGGAGGATCACTAATAAATGAGACTAGTGATTTTACAGAAGAGATTGAAAGGAGGACCCCTCTGGCACCAAACAAGCACTCCTTCATAAGGCCATCCATAAGGAACGACCTCTTACCAAACAGTGAACCTGTCAGCACTTGGTCTTCGACCTTCCAGACTCCAGAACTTGAAGAGGCTGTGTGGTTAGTCTCGGTGATTTTCTTATAGCAGCACAGGTTAACACAGTAAGGAATTTAGCTTGAGATGATAATGTTAATTTTAAAATGATGATGGAATGTCTAGTTTGTAGCTGGAGAGTAAAGCAAGGAAGGAAAGAAAGAGACAAACCCTGAACAGAAGCATAGAAAAAATGAATGTAAAGACAGGGTTGGAATAATTAATCAAGGAATAGCAATGGAGTCCATTACACTGAGTTCTCTAAGAAAAATAAAAGAATAGAGAACTTAGGGTCATCGCAGAAATTGCACATTTCTTGCAGTGATTGGAGTCTGGACTTGGTCTTGCTCTTCGCCTTGGTCCTACATATCTTTGCGCTGCTTCTCTGTTGCTCAGCGAGTTCAGCCTCATCCGTGTCCTACATTGTCCGAGACCGCCACTCTCAGCTGGCTCAGCCCTCTGGCCAGATTTACACACTTGTAGCTGAACCACACCTACTGCTTTTCAGCCTCTTCTTCCCAGTGGTGGATACTTAGCTGTGTCTAAGGATCTTAAAGTAAATTGGGTGAGCACCTTTCACCACCGTGTTCTCAGATGATGCCAGGGTCAGACACCTGCATTTCCCCACTACCTAGGGGTTTCTGCTCTTTTTCTCATACAAGACTCAGTGGATCCTCGTGCCATGACACGGAGCCCTGATATTCCTATCTTGTTGTCCTCTGTCCCTCACCCCACTGATGTTCACGTTCTCAGCCTGGCCTATTTTCACCTTTTGCTTCTTCGCCCACTGACCGCTAACTCCAGTTCTGGCATATTTCCCAGGCTGGGGAAAAATGGAGCCTAGGCTATTTCCTGTCTCAGCCTTCCTCTGGCCCTAGAGAGAAGTGTCTGAACCAGGGTTACACAAATCTGTCTGGATTGTTTTATCTCTCTTTTCCTTTGGCTCTGTGGTCGTTCCAGCGGGTCGAGTGGAGCTACTTTTCTCTGATGCCCTCACACAGCATGAAACTACTGAGAGCTTTGACAACATTGTTTCCATTTCTTTTGGACTCTGCTATAATCTGAAAATTCCTAAGTGCCCAATCTGAGGTGAAAATCTAATTTGGAAGCCTAACTGTTCCAAAAAAGTCAGCTTTCCAGACATAAGAAATGGTATGCTTCATATTTTCTGAAAAAGAAAGTGTAATAGAATTTTTTTATTAGTTGCGGATTTTTCTGAATATTCCAACCATTAACAACCAGTGAAGTAAGCAGGAGCTATAATAGGAAATCACATTTACTAGCTTTATTTACAGAAAATTATTTTTTAGTAGTGTGTTTATGAACTGAAATTCCAAGTGAACAAAAGAGTATAGAATAAAATGTAAGTCTTCTCACTTCACGTCTCAGTTTCCTAGTTTCCTGCCCCACATTTCTTAGCCCTTATTGAATTCTTTCCATATGTTCCAGGCATACAAACACATATACATATACAGACATTTATTTTTTCTTTCTTCACTTTTCACCTTCTAGTATCTTAAAGACTATCCCTAGTAAGTTTATAGATAACTGGATTATTTTTAAAAGTAGCAGAGCATTCTGCTGTTTGAATGCATATGATTTATTTAACCAACCGTTAATAAATAAAATGTCCTTATGAGTTTATTAAAGATCATTGATATTCTAAATATAGGCTATATTAAAGTAATATCACAATTAATATCTTTGTACTCATTAAGATGACCAAGAGAAAATGAATATAATGAATCTATTAAAGTATAACATTAAGATAAATTTCTACAAGTTTTATGTCTATGTACAAAGGTGAGACCATTTTGATTTTCATGGATAAACTCCTCTCCACTTGTATTCTGTTGGTCTCCACCCATGTATGAAACATCTATTCCTCCAAACCATTGGCCAGTTTTGCAACACAAAGAAGCTTAACTACACAGTTTCTATAAAAGTTACCTCAGTAGAATAAACATTGATATTGTCAAATAGAAGACTGTTTCCATTTAGACAAAGTTAGAGATTTATCTGCAGAAAAACAAATGGAACAAGTAACTCTTTGCAGAATGATTTACAACTCTGCAGCCCACTTAGTAGTTTTTTCCTTAATATCTTAATAATGTTGTCTATTAACATTGCCTAATAGATGTGTGGTGTTTTCCAATTAATAAAACCTACTTAATCTATGCTATCTGATATTTTCCTCAGAAGGAGTGAGGCATAGATCTTAACTGATTTGTTGAAAGTCACCAGCCTAGGAAATCAAAAGTTTTTTCTTACAACGAGAGATGCCTGACACATGTCACATAAATGTATTTTTTCCTTAGTTCTTTTCTTTATTTTCTCTTGAATTGGGACTTTCTCTATTCTTTCTTTGAAATTGTGAAATTTAAAAGATTATATTTTTAAGGTACACTCTCTCAATGAACAACATATTCTAAATAGTTGAAAGCAAACACAAATTTTATGAATCAAATAAAATAGTATGTGTATCAGGATTTCTCATTGTCTAAACAAGGAGTTTAGTGAACCCTTTCATGAAGAAACATTTTTCAAGGAAAACAACTCCTTAGTTTATCTGTGGTACAAATCTGAATTGAAACATATGTGCTTACTTGCAATGTTTTCTCATTGTGTATTTTTGAGATGTTCCCAGTATAGTTTTCAGCAATGAATGTGTACTCATGAAACAGTCCTGTGTTGCTCCCAAGGTTATTCTATGGCTGATTATCCTTTAATCCTTTACTTCACATATGATTGACTTTTAGGATTATATAGTGTATTAAGAAAAGTCTGTCATTTATTTTTAATAATTATAAAAGTATCATGCTGAATGACCAGAAACAGTATCCTACCATGTGCCACAGAAAAATGTGACTCATTAATTACTGGGTCTTGTTGGCTACCAGAAGACTGAGGTAGTACCGTATTGTTTGTGATACTGTCTTGTTTTGTTTCTTTGTTTCTTTTTTTTTTTACAACAGATGTAGATTTTATCATTTTGTTTTCATGACATGGTGATGTTTTGAGTGTATTATGCTATGCAGTAAAAATGAATAACATAAAATTTCATTTATATATTTAGAAAGTGATTTTAGAATTCTCCAAATTACTTTATATGTTGGTGTTATGAGAACACACTGACACTGGAATTCCTTGTAACAAGAATGGCAGGAAGGACAGCGGAAATTGGAAACAAATGTTGCTCGGGCATTCTCCAGCACTGTAGAATTTGCACTCTGCTGCACACTGAATTACTGACCAATTTGGCTCAGGAGTTAAGAGATTCTTCATTTGAAGAAAAAAGAACTTAGAATCGCTGTATGTGAGGAAACCCTTTGTTACAATCCAGGCATCTGCTGAATTGTTGCAATCATCTTTATGGTCCACCTGGGCTGAATCACTATTTTATTGGCACTCAGTAAATTCCTATTATTGAAAAAAAAAGGCAATGAAAGCCTTGAAATTCAGAAAAAGATTTAACCTAAGCTCCTGGGGAGAAAGCTGGATAATTCAGGAAAGCATGTCAGCTGCAGAGACTGCCCCTCACATTGCGACCTTTGACAACGGACCTGACCAGCCAGGTTTCCTCATGACAAATTTCAGGTTTGTCACTAGGCATCCCATTTCTGGCACCACCCATAGTGAAGTAGAGGAGATTTCATTTGCATAGGTTTCCCTGGAGTGGGTGCATCTCGGCTGTTCTCTATAAGTTGGCATCCTTTGCTAAAAGGACAGGATAATAACTCTTTGGCGTGCAGGCTATGTGGTCGCTGTCATGAGTATTCAACACCGAGAGAGACAACATGTAAACAGATGAACCTATCTGTGCCACACATACATTTTCTTATACAACTAGAGGGTGTTTTGGATTTGGTGCTCAGACTATAGTCTGTTCTAAGTCTTAGAGGTCTGGTGACTTCCTATTTGTTATTAATTCATTTCTTAATTTGATAAGTATTTATTGGACAGTTATTAACTGCCAGGTACTGTAAATGTCTGCATATTAAACTTCATATTGCTTTAACATAGGAGAAACAGTGAAGCATCCTTAGTAAGCAAACCAACAATGCTTGCAATATCTGAAGTACAGTAATCAATTTGTATAGTAACTGAATATTGAAAAACAGTACTAACCTGTCTTTGTGCTTAGGTGGGTTTTTGGCTCTGAGAATAAAATAAATCTGTACAGAGTCAGGATACAACCAGTCTACATTGAAGACCCACTTGAATCTCACATACCTCAAGGGTATTCACAGCAGTCAAAGAATTTAACAGGTTTAGCGATGCTATAGAGTGCAATTTGCAATAAAATACAGTGCTGTACTTTACGTCTAGTTACACATTAACTTTAAGGACAAGGCGTCTCTCACACACACTCATGCATAAGTACATGTATGAAACTTGCAGTCTAAAGCTGGTGGGCATATTACTAAGTTGAACTTTTAAGGGTATTCCTGGTTCCTGAAGTTGTGTTATCTTAGCCACCTGATCCCTTTGTATTTCAATGTATTTTGTCTCAAAGATGAAGTGTGGTTGGGAAAAGAAAAGGAAGAAACATCTGTTTCTGGCTGTTTTATCCACTTTTCCCTCACCAGGACAACATACCTGACCCTCATAACTTGAAAGAGGAGAAGTTCATTCTGGCTCACGGCTTTAGTCCACGGTTGGTTGGTTTTATAGCAGAAATGGCCTAATGGAAGGGCATGGTAAGGAGAGCTTTTCAGCTTGTGGTGGTCAGGTAGCAGAGAGAGAACTGGCGAGTCAGGGACAAGAACACACCTTCCAGGTCACCTCTAGTGACACACCTCCAACCAGTGCCACTTCCTAACCGCACATTCAGCTAATGAACTCATCAAAGGATGAGTCCACTAAGAAGTGTAATGTCTCATCTCATGATCCAGTCGAGTTCTAAACACATGAGGTTTTGGGGGACATTTTAGACCTAAATCCTAACACCATACCCCAAGAACCTTAGTGTGTGTGTGTGTGTGTGTGTGTGTGTGTGTGTGTGTGTATTGTGCATACATGGGGATTTGAATGGGAGAAGAGAGGATGGGAATCCAAGATTCAAGAATTTTCATGACAACTGGCACAAGAGAGTGGAAATACCTAACATGGTCAAGGAATATATTTGTGGTACTAAAGTATAAGGCTGGAGGTATTAAAATCTCCAAAAGTAAGGCTAGTGCGGGAGGCTTGGATGTGTTATAAAAGGCATTCATCCTGTTAGTCGACCTTTGTATCCATGGGCTACTTTTGAAGTCAGAGTATGCATAAATTACTCTAAAATGTGTTCATTATGCAGATTCCAAAGTCTTACTCCCAGAAATTCTGACTTGGTGCATTCAGGGCTAGGAAAACAGACCTTGGCTGCTGTTGAAGTTTAGGCACTACCCTGGCAGGCCGTATTTCAAGCAGGTAATTTATAAATAACCTTTGGAAGGGTTGTTTTATAAATAACCAGTGTTTTATAGAGAACCCTGGGAAAGGTGTGGAGGATGAATTAGAGGAGAGGACAGAGGGGAGAAGGGAGAGTCTAAGGCAAGGAGAAAAATGAGGAAATGATTGCAAAACCTCCAGAAAGAGAAGACGTCAGTGAATCCCTTCTTTAAGTCATGGTGCATGCATGGTTGTGGCTCCCTTTGTGGTTCTGGCTCCAACATGCTGATCTGAGAAGCCCGCCCTCTGGGTGTGTACAGCCGCGGTGCCCAGCATGGTACCTTGCGAATCCTTCTCTGCTGGTGCTTCTGAAAGAAGGAAGGGTGTAGTTTACCCACAGCGATCTTCTTGAAACATGGACTTTTGCTCCCCTGATTTTCCTCATTTCTTCTCCATTTCCATTTTCTCATCTTGGGTTGGGCGGCAGCACCTTTGAGATGACAGAGCTTCCTCCCAGGTCATTTTTCCTACACCACATTAAATCTGGTCTGCCCTGGCCTGTTCTGTGCTACTTGTGTGCTGCTGTCTATGTATAAGGTTTTCTGCAAATGTTCTTTCCCAATGCAACAGGTCGACCAGTGTGTGCTTCAGGGTACCAATATAGATAGAATACATCTGTTAGTGCTGACGGAACAGTGTACCTAATCAGCCTCACGCTGGATGAGGTATGAAGATGCTACAAGTGTGAAAGAACAAATAAATCTGCAGAGCAGAAATCTGTCAGTCATTCTCTAATGTGTCTTCTCTAGCTCGGTGCACGTCTGGCACATGGGTTATTTAAGTATGGAAGAATTCATGATTGAATTTAGGTATGAGTAAATGCAAGGCAGGAGCCTTTGAGCGTGTTGAGTGTCTTCCCAGGAGATGAGCAGAAAGCCTGTTCTGCAGACGGGGGTTGAGAGCATTAATGCTAGCAGGGGGAACCCTGGACCCCAGCACAGAGAGCGTCAGCAGTTCCTGCACCCAGGGGAGATGGGGATGCTGAAAGGAGGCCACCATTCCAAATTGCTCTTTGGATGTGTGCTCCATCCTGACATTTGGAAATTATAATGTATATTTGAAGCTGGGTATCACTTAATTTATGAGAGTTTTCTGAGTTGGATTTTGAATGTTTCTCTAGATATTGGAGTCCACACTTTTTCTTTGGGTTTAAAGGTAAAATAGAATCCAAGACCAAGGTAATGAATGCATGGGCTCCTTAAGTTAGAACTGAGCCAGGAAGACCGGACCAAGGCCTCTGGCCAAGCCAGCTGGTTCTAGTGGCAGATAATCACACAGGGAAACCTATGCAGGATGTGGTACCCACAGACCCTGCACACACAGGAGGAGGATGAACCTTGAGGCCTCTTGTCTGCATTTTCTGTGGTGATTCAGAAAAGGGATTAAGAGTTTCTTCCCTTTTTTTCTGCTCCCCAAATTAGACCTAGAAATGGTAAAATGATCATTTGAATTGAAAGCCCCTTAATGAATACTTAACTTTCTCGGATTTGCCACAAATTATTTTAACATGCCTTGGAGCCTCTAACCTCCTCCTTATTTTAAGAACTCTCACATTTTAATGTCAAAACAACTCCAACAAGTACAATGAGTTTGCCCATAGAGCCTGGCTCTGGAAAGCTAAACTATTTTGCAGTCAGGCTCCTTGTGGTTTAGGGTGAGTTTTAATGCACCGTGTCTTTCATCAGCATGGGGTTTGGTTTTCCATTTCGGAACAGATCTCCAGTTTCATATCGATTTAATGTTACTGATCTTGATATTACTTAGTTTTTCCATTGCAAGTCATTTGTCTTCTCTGGGTTCCCACTTGTAACCCTGGGATTCTTCTTGACCCATGTCAGTCTCAATTTTGCTATCTGTGAAGTGTGGATCCTATTGCTATCTATCTAATCAGCTTGCTTTTAGGACTAAGTTAAATGAACATATTTAAAGCTTCTAACAATATGTGCCATAGTCAGCCAAGTTTGTTATCCACTTTGTGGGTGCTACTCTTAATGGAGACATTGAGACACACAATACTAAATATAGAAAATCACTCGTCTTTATGTTTTTCTTTTTGAGAGGGTTTTGCAATGCAGTTCTGGCTGGCAATGAACTCACTTTGTAGCCCAGGCTGGCCTTGAACTTGTAGGAACCCTCCTCCCTCAGTCTCTCTAGTGCTTGGGATGACAGTCGTGAGCTGCCATGCCTGTCCTCACTTCTCTTTTATATGGAAAAAAAAAGCAATAAAAGTTTGTGTTATGTGACTCCAAAGCTTGTGTTAACATTGTTTTTAGTTGCAAAAAATGTATGTATGAGTGTACAATTCCATTCCTCAACATATTATATTTCTTCTGGGCAAGATGATATCTCATTGCATGGGGACAATATCAGAAAGCCATGAATCCAGCCCTTACGGAGCTCATGACATGTTCACAGGAATAAGTATTAGGTCACATGTGACAGTACAGTAATCAGAAAGACCCCGGATCGAATCCTGTGTTGTGGATTCCTTGGCATGTGAACTCTCTGGGGATTGTAGACAACAATAATGCCTGGCTCTCTGAGTTGTTCTGAGCATCAGCGAGGCAGTGTTTCCTCGGGTGCTTGGCTCTTGGAGATGTGCTATAGTTTATTAAGGAAATAGCCGATAACTTATCAATTTTTAACCTGTACGTGCTTCCTTTCTACTGCTTTATCATTTTATTTGCACTGATATGACAAGCCTGGTAGAGCCCCATGCTGTGGAAGGAAACCCACTTTTCCCAGGGTGAGAAGAGAGAACTCTGCATAACATGCTGCCTACAGAGACCAGAACCCTGGTGACACACTGCACAGCTCAGTGACCCTTGGTGTTGACTGGTGCTGTATCTACCACCGGCCTCTTACTCTAGGCCTGGCCATTTTCCGGACAGCACACAGAAAACCTTCCCAAAATATTGATCTGATAATGCCACTCCACTATTTAAAGTCTTTTAATGGTGTCCCAGTGTTCTTGGGATCCTTAGAGTTTTCACCTTGCCCAGTCTTATACACCTTCCTTTTGCTTTTCAGATTATTCTACTCTTTACGCGCATCTCTTCCAGGTCCTGTGGCCACAGGGTATGTGCACATGTTTTGGCTTCTGTAGGGAATACTTTAATCCCTCACTGACATGTTAACTCCTAGCCACTCTTCAGATCTTAGTTGGAGGCTTATTTCCATGAAGAAGTCTTCCCTATCAGTCCAACATAGTATGCAAAATAACACTGTGTGCTCTCTCTGTAAGGAATATTTCTTTGCAATACCCTTTGCTGCCATTTTTTTCTTAAACTTTATTGGTACATTTTAGATACACAAAATAATCACATTTACCATAGGGAATTTGTACCTGTACATGATATATCTTGATTCTTCTTTTTCCTCCAATCTTATCTCCTCCCTTCAACCCCTCTTGCTCTCCTTATTTGCAGAAGTTTGTTTCCTTTCTATTCTTTTTTCTTTTCCCTTCCTTTCATCCTTATCCCTCCCTTGTTCCCTTTCCCATTTGAACATTTTTTTCCTATTTTTCAACATCTACTGTATATTTTGATCCTTGTTTATACGTTCAGTTTTTATAGTGGAAAAATAATGCAATATTTAAACATGTGGGTCTGATTTATTTCACTAAAGCTTATGGTCTCAAGATGCATCTATTTACCTAGAAATTTTTCAAGTTTACCCTTCTTTATGGCAGAGTAATACTCCATTGTATAAAAAGCCATAATTTCTTTATCTACCCTACAGTTTATGGGCATTTAGGCTGTTTCCAAGATATACCTATTAAAAATTGTGCTACTATAATCATGGGTGTGCCTATATCATGGTATTATGATGTTTTTAATTCTTTTGAGAGGGTACCAATAAGGGGAATAACTGGATCAAATGGAACCTGGATTTTTAGTTTTTTTGAGTTTCTTTTCCTTTCTTTCTTTCTTTCTTTCTTTCTTTCTTTCTTTCTTTCTTTTTTTTTTTTGACAGAGTTTCTATGTCACTCAGGCTGGCCTTGAACTTGCAGCAACCCTCCTGGCTCAGCTTCCTGAGTGCTGGGATTATAGGCCTGCACCACCATGCCTGGAACCACTCTTATTTTCATGGTGGTTGCATCAGTCTGTATTCCCATAAGGGGGGAGAAGTGTTCCGTTAACTCCGCATTTATAATTGGTTGATTTTGAACATTTTTTCATATATTTAATTTCCATTTGTACTACTTCATCTGAAAAGTGTTTATTCATGTCAGATGCCCATTTTTCAACTGGAATTTTAAGTTTGAGGGATCTGATTTTTTTTTTTTTAGTTCTTTACATACTGCAGACATTAGTCTTTTTTCTGAAGAACAGCTGGCAAAATTTTTTTCTGCCCTGTGGATTGTCTCTTCATTCTGTTGGTGATTTCTTTTGCTGTGCAGAAGCTTCTTACTGATTAGATCCCAGTTGATTCTTTGTGATAGCTCCTGTGCAGAGTTTTGTTCATAAAGTTTTTGCCTATATTAATGTCTTCAAGAGTTATATCTATTCTATCTTCCAGAAGCATTAGTGTTTCTATTTTAATATTTAGATCTTTGACCCACTTTAATTTTAATTTAGTGCATGGTGAAAAATGTGGGTTTAATTTTAATCTTCAGCACATGGAAAGCCAGTTTTTCCAGCACCATTTATTTAAGAGGCTATCTTTCTTCTGGTGAAGATGCTTGTCTCCTTTGTTAAAGATAAGGTGGCTGAGTTGGTTTGGAGTTGTTTTTGCATCTTCTAGTCTGTTGCACTGATTCTCAGGTCTATTTTTCTTGCCCGTACCATGCTGTTTTATTACAGTAGCTTTGTAGAATAATCTCAAGTCAGGGATTAAGATAGGGGTTAAAGAGGATTGCCTCTTTTGTCCAAAATTGATTTTGCTGTTCTAGATTTCTTCTGGTTCCAAATGAATTTTATGATTGTTTTCTCTAGTTCTGTGAGGTATGCTTTGGTATTTTGATTGGGATTGCATTAATCTGCATGACAATTTGGGGAGTATGGCCACTTTCATTGTATTGGTTCTTTCTGTCCAAGAACAAGGGATATCTTTCCATTCTCTGATATCTTCTTCAATCTCTTTTTCTTTTAGAGTACTGTAGTTTTCAGTGTAAAGGTCTTTTATTTCCTTCATTAGATTGATTTCAAAGTATTTCATTTTTTGGATGCTATTATGAAAGGTGTGGTTTCCCTAATTTCTTTTTCAATGACTTTGTTATTTGTGTATAGGAATGCTATTGAGTTTTGAGTGCTGACTTTATAACCTGCTATGTTATTAAATTTGGTTATTAATTCTAGGAGTATTTTGGTGGAGTTTTTGGGGTCATCTATGTAGAAGCTCATGTTGTCCACAAATAATGATAATTTAATGTCTTTCATTCCTACTCTTATTCCTTTTATTTCTTTCTCTTTTTTCATTGCCCCAGCTAATGTTTGAAGAACTATATTGATTAGGAATGGTAATAGTGGACACCCTTATTTTGTTCCTGATTTTAGAGTGAAAGCTGTCAGTCTTTTGAACATTTAGTATGATGTTGGCTGTTGGTTTTTCATAAAAGATTTTATTAGATTGAGATAAAGATCTTCTATTCCACTTTTCAATAGGGTTACTTTCTTTAATCATTAATTGATATTGGACTTTGTCAATGCTTTTACTGCATCTATTGAGATGATTTGATGGCTTTTGTCATAGGTTCTGTTAATGTATGTACATTTATTGATTTGCATATATTGAACCATCTCTGAATCACTGTGGTGATGAATACTACTTTGTCCTGTATTATTTTCTTGACAGTTTGCTGCATTGTTTGCCAGTATCTTTCTGAGAATTTTTGTATCTGTGTTCATTAGGGAGATTGGCCTGTAGTTCTCTTTTTCCACTGGATCCTTCTCTGGCTTTGATATTAGGGTAATAATACTTGCTTCCAGGAATGACTCTTAGAGTCTTGCTTCACTTTCAATTTCATTAAAGAGTTTGAGAAGTAATGACATTAGATGTCCCTTAAATTTCTTATAGAATTCAGAGGTGAATCCATCATGCCTGTGCATTTCTTTGTTAGTAGGTTTTAAATTACATCTTCAATTTAATTGACAGATATTTGGTTATTTAGAATTTTTATATCTTCTTGATTTCATTTTGGTAATTTATATGTATCTACAAATCTGTCCATTTCTTCTTGTTTTCCATCTTGTTTGGGTATAAGTTCTCAAAGTATTTATTCATGACCTTCTGGATTTGTGCAGGGTCTTTTGTGATTTTACCCTTTTCATTCTCAACTGCATGGATTTAGTCTTTTCTTTCCTTTATTAATATAATTGGCTAAGATTTTCTTAATTTTATTTAATCTTTAGAGAATCAACCCTTTGATTCATTGATTCTTTGTATTGTTTTCTTAGTCTCATTGTGTAAATTTCTATTTTGATCTTTATAATTTTCTGCCTCATATGGATTTTGGGCATGACTTGCTCTTCTTTTTTTTAGAACTTGAGGTTCAACATTAGGTTGTCTGAGTTCACTCTGTTTTCCTGATGCGGGAATTTACCACTATAAATTTTCCTTGTGGGATGGCTTTCATTGCATTTCATAAGTCCCAGTGTGCTGTTTTGGCATTATGGTTTAATTGTAGAAACTGTTTCATCTTTAATTTTGTTTTTGACCCATTGATTGTTCAGAAGGGTGTTATCCAATTTCTATGTGTTTATGCAGTTTTTGTGATTTCTTTTACCATTTATTTCCAGTTTCATTACATTACATTATGTGTGTGGAGAATTTCAATTGCTTTGCATTTACTTAAGTATTTTTATGAGCTACTATGTAGTCTATTTTGGAGAAAGTCCCATGTGTAATTGAGAACAATATGTATTCTGATGTCCTATGATGGAATACTGTAACTATCTACTAAGTTCATTTTTTCAAAGGTTTGGTTCAGTTCTGATATTACGTTCTTGCTTTTTATCTACTTGATCTATTCATGACTGTTGGTATTAAGGCCCCACCATTACACCTGTATTGATGGTAGCTGATTTTTCATGCCCATTAATATTTGTCTTACATGGATGGTGTGGTGGCATTTTGTGCACATATATTTATGTTTGTTCTCTTTTCCTCTTGGTGTGTTTCCTTAATAAGTATGTAGGGGCCATCTTTGTCTGTCCTGATCTGTCTTAGCATTAGGTTTACTTTGTGTGGGAATAGAATAGCTACCCCTGATTTTTTGCAGGTTCTTGTCACATGGACTATTGTCTACTTCCTTTGACCTTTTGTCTATGAATTTCTTTTTGAATTAAATGTGTTTCTTTTATGCAACATCTTGTTAGATATTGTTTTTGATCCATTTTGCCAGTCTAATTTTTTTGATTTGTGAATGATGATTATTACTGATATGTATTGACTTATCTTTGTCATATTATTTTTCTGTTACTTAGTTGCCTTTTCTTCTTCTCACTTTAATTTCTTGCCTTGTCTGGTAGATTCATTATATTTAGTTTCATGGAATTGGCTGCATTACATTATCATTTTCTAGAATATCCTTTGAAACATTTTTGAGTGATGGTTTTGTAGTAATGATTTTTTTCAGGTGTTCTTTGTCATGGAACTATTTTATTTCTCCATCAACTTTGAAAGATGGTTTTGCAAGTTAAATCAATCTGGATTGGAGGTTTTCTTTTTAGGACTTGAAATACTTCATTCTAAGCTCTCTTTGATTTAAGTTTTGCATTGAGAAGGCTGCTGTGATTCTGATGGGCTTTCCTTCATAAGTGATTTGTTTCTTTTCTTTAACAGCTTTTAATATTCTGTTCTTGTGTTGAATATCTAGTCTCTTGACTATTGATAAGTCTTGGAGTAGACTTTTTCTGATCGTGGCTAACTGAAATTCTGTATGCCTCACTTATATGTATGTCAAATTCTTTTTCTATGTTTGGAAAGGTTTCTGCCATTGCTTTTGTGAACAGGTTTTTTAAATGTCCTTTGCACTATCTTCTGATTGTCTCATTGATTCTGATCAACCTTATGTTACACTTCTTTGCATCCTCCTGTATGTGTTGGATTAATTTTTGTGATCTCTTGCTATTTTTAAGAAGTCATTCTTTTCATGATTTCTAGCAACAAACCTGTCTCCCAGATCTGATATTCTGTTCTCATGTTGTTTGATTCTCTGTGTATACTTCCACTGGAATTGTTGATCTCCTGGATATCTATCTGAATCTGCTTCATGGATTTATTTTTCTATGTTGGCATTCATGGTTTCCATGATTTTCTTAAGCACCTATTTTTAAATATGTATCTACTTTGGATTCACTAATCATGTTATTCATTATGGTCATTACTTCTTTAGTTACTTGAGAAATGATTTCCTATTTGCCTTTTTTTCCCTAGAGCCTTACTCATCTGCTTTTTACTTCTGCTGTTTCCACTTCAGAGAGTGCAGGTGAGTGGTTTTTGACTTGTCCCACCTCACTGTCCCCTGAATTTGCCTCCAGGACGATTTGGAGGTCCAGTATTGCATCTTGATTCTATGACTTCTAATTTTCTAATTTTTTTTAAAAAAATTATTCTCTTCATTGGTTCTTGTAATGGTAGCTTTATTGCTAGAATTGAGTAGTCCTTAGAAGTGACTGCTTTTCAGAGATGACTGCTAGGTGTAGCGAATTTTTGGTTTTTAAGTCTGTTGCAAAATACTATCCCTTTAATTTATTAAGAATGAAAATCTCCATATTTCACCTAGCCTCTCTTGCTCTGGTACTGGACTATAGTATTGTTTATAACCCACAGACAATTTTGGCATATAAGGAAGAACAATTGATTAGAACAACTATATCACCTTAGCTAATGTAGTACAATCAGTAATAATGATAGAATCCAGTGTAGTCTAGAAAGATACAAACTGTGTTAACTATTAATTTTTCACCTTTAATCATATGAACAAGATTTATAGCTACGTAACAAAATATAAAACAAACCAGAAATTTACGTACATTAACTATCTCTTCAGTTGAGTGATTTTTACCTTCTGGTAAGAAAATTTAAAAGGGATATGAGGAAAAGAATAGAAAAACAGAAGAAGAGAAAGAAGAGCAAAGACTAGAGGCAAGGTTAAAGGAGGAAAAGAATAGAAAAACAGAAGAAGAGAAAGAAGAGCAAAGACTAGAGCCAAGGTTAAAGGAGAAAGGAAGATTACCTAAGTTTTTAGAGACCGGAGAAGAAGGCAGGAAGGAAACAAAGAAGAAAGCAACAAAAATAAGAACTACACAGAAGGAAAAAAAAATCTAATACCAATGTTCATACTCATAAACAAATAAGATTATACAATCAAAAAAGAAAATAACAAATCAACTAAACAAGAAAAGAGAGCGATTTCTCTGTGATTTCAAGCCTATGATTATCTTCTGGGTCTATGGTTTCATGGTAGTGTCCACTTCAGAATGTGTCTGTTCTATCACTTGTAGACAAAGGAGGCAGACAGAGCCCAGATCTGTACTGCAGCATTAGGGCAGGGTGTGGGTGTTGTATAATCCTGAGGAGCCTGAAATAGCAACTAGGTGTGGTACCTGTTCAACTCCACAGAATTCATGCAGATTCTGTTCTCTGGCTTTGGCCCATGACTTGTGTTGTTCAGCCCACAGCACTCTGGGTGTTTCTTGCTGGCTTGATCTTGATTGTGCAACTTTGGGCATCCTCTAGGGCTGTGCCTAGCCCATATACTAGTAGCCTGGAGATGAAGCCAATCCGTGGCTCCTCTGAGTCCTAACGTCAGCTGGCTCCACCCCAAAATGGCATCCAGCCAATCACCCTCTCTTGAGAACATTTGGAATGGAGTCATTCACCAGGTGCTGCAACCAAGGACAGCATCTACTGCTCTAGTTCACTGGTGCTTTTCTCCTTGGCTACCTCCAGGGTCCCCCGGCTGTCACCCGCTCCACCTCTGTAGGCTTGAGCTTCCTCTCATGCCATACAGGAGTCAGGGAGTCAGGGAAAATGTGCAGTTTGCCACCTCCCTGTTCTACCTTGAGGTCTTTCACCTCACTGCCCCCCAAGGAACCCAATTCACCTTCCAGAACTTTCCTGGGTCTGGAGGCTCCACGTCCCTCCTTCTTCTCCCCAAGTTACTATAGTCCAGCATCTGGACTCCCAATCTCAGAGAAGCTGACTTACTGCTGCTCTTTTGCTCCACTATCTTCTTGGAAGTACTCCATAGTCATGCTTTTATACCTGAGAACTTTCATTTGAACTGGATCTATCATTTTTGTGTGTGTGTGATTATAGATTCTTGGGGATATCCTGCATTGTACTGTGGAGTCCATGGAGTAAAGACTCTCCTGCCATTACGCACATTATTATATTACAGATTCGCATTCAGTTGGCTTACCCTGGTGCAGCCCTGCCAGCTATTAAACTGCTGGAAGAGTCTTACACCAAAAGGCTAATCATGGATCCCCTGAAGACCTTGAATGTCCATCTGCCTCACACCACCCCAGCCATCCCCCAGGAAGCCCAGGACCATCCCACAATCTAACAAGAGCCCTGTGTGGGGCAGCCATGCAACTCTCTTCAGAGCTCTACTCCAGTACTGCGCTGGTGGCTGTGCTATGTTTTACCCAGAATGAACCATTATGAATATCACACAGTAAGTGCTTGGCAAATACATGTTGCATGAAGTCAGTGATCACAGAAAATGTTACAGGTAGCTGAGTTAGTTATAACAGGCAGTGAGACAATGCTAGGTCCTCAAAGGAACCAGTATGGAAGCCCAGATACCTTGAGGAGGAGAAAAACACCTCTTGCTATGGGCCAGGCCTCAAGACAAAAGAATAAACAAATGCACCCATATCCTAAGGATTGGTATTCTAAATAGTTCTCTATCACCCTGAGGAAGTCAGGAGTCACCATCCCTACCTCCCTATGGAAAGAGCCACTGCTCCATAAAAATGTCCACTTTCTATGTGACTTGCTTCCCCATTTGTTCCTGATTCAATCAATTTTAGCTGAGCAGTTAATCTTATTGGTTAACCATAGTCCTGTCCCACCTTATGCCCACCTCAGGAGTTCCCTGTTTCTCCACCTTGAACCTGCCTCACCCCATGATTTTACTCCATAAAAGTCCCTAGACAAGACAGAGTCCCTGGCAACCCAGAAGCTTTCTTTCTCTCAATAAATATATTCTGTTTTTAATCTCCGTTGTTCCTAAAAGTCATTCTTTGATTTTAGAGAACACAAACTCGTGCTGGACATCTAGTAGGTCGGGAGTTTCATTTCACGGTATCAAAAGGACACACAATGTGGCCGTGGCTACAGAACAGGGCCCAACTTGTCCTGCAGCTGTGTCTCAGACGGTAGCTGCTCCTACACTCTCCCTGAAGCCTCCTCCCCAGAGGCCTCTCCTCTGACTCTGTGCCTTCCTTCTGATGGGCTTTGAGGCCTGAGATCCAAAGTAGAAATGAGGATTTAAAAAAAACCCTCCAGATGAAATGACTGTCCCCTTCTCCAAGCCCCTGGATGTCTACTCCACGAGGGCTGAGTTGGCAGGACTAAAGGGAAGTAGACGTGATGGAAGCTGGCCGAGAGGTCAGTGTCTTCTCTCTGCCTGGGGCTGACCATTTCTTTTCCTTTATAGATCAGTTAAATATTGAGACTTTAGTACATTTCTTCCTTTCTTGGGTCAAGGAACAGGGCATATTCAGAGCCACAGCTGGGCAAAGGTTGTGGAAGAGGAAAAACCAAGTATGGTATTAGGTCTATACTGAAAAAGTGTGCTAATTATGAAGGTGAAGACAGAGAGCAGAGAAGGAATTCAAGTTACATCTCAAAGGAATCTCTGTTTCACAATTATATGGGACAAAGCCCTTTTCCCTGAGCTCTGCTACCCGGGTTGGCATTTTGGAATTTTGTAGTAATAAGGCTTGTGCTGAGGTAGGGGAACAGCTGGCCCCTATTAGTTGACTTTGTGCACAATTAATGAACCCTTGGAGAAGCAGCAGGGAGACATGGGAATATGAAAGAAGCTTTCAAAAGCCAAGTAGCAGGCATTCATGGAAAGGAGGGAACCCTAACTTAGATTTTGTTTACCTTTTCTTTATTTTAAATATATGCTAAAAGGTGAATAGTATACAACCCTTGTCTATAAGGACATCTTGGTTCGGAAGAGAAGATATTGTTATGCAGACATAACAATAACAAGAAATATAAGAAAGAGTCAAGAAGGGTTTTGAGAGTTTAGAAAAAAAGGGTGATTTCCTGTAAGGGCAGATGATGTGCATGGTCCCAGGGGAGGGTACTCTTTGGGTATGACGGGTATGTAGGCCTCTGACATAGGAAGATGCAGACTGGGGGCCAGTGCAGGAAGGGGTGAGGGATGGGAAGGCAGGGGGTCACTAACACTGCTCAGGCATATGGTGACTAAAAGACCTGGGATCTGCCTAGTCACGGGCTCTGCAGCACCTGCAGACTTGGGAAGGAGACAGAGAATAGGACACCAGGCTTTAGGTGAAAGTCCGAGGGTAATGGCAATTTTTACACAACTGGAAAAAATAAAGAGGCAACACTAAATCTGGTCTAGTTTTTGTTGAGACTGAGAAACCAGCAGTGTGGGGGGTGATGACACCAAATGACAATTGGAAACACTGAAGGGGAGGGGGAAGACCAAGACTCAGTGACAGATTTGAGGGTAGACTGAGGCGGAAGTAGTGGTGAGAGAGCCCAATGAGAGACCTCACAAAGGAGCTGGATACTGGGGGAGCTGACGGCTAAGAAGGACACAGAGTCCCCAGCAGTCCCCTGGGCAGTGATTGGGTTGAGGTCAGTGTAGAGAGTGATATCTGCTAAAATGTGTGAAGGTGGACTTTGCATCTGCCAAACTGTGTCTAGTCTCAGCTGGTGACTTTCTAGGATTATGACGAACATTTTCAAATTCAAGAACAGCCCGTGCCCCATCAATCCCGGGAGAACTGGAGCACTGGTCCCTGTACATCTGTGAAACATCCCTGATTAGAACCCTTCGATTAGCCTCTTGCATACATAACTTGTCTTGCTTTCTAGTTAAGTGCTGAACATCTTTCTGCTGAGGCAAACACACATGATCAAACACTCTTGTCAGCAGGTGACTTAGCAGCTCTGCTGTGTGTCCGGAGGATGTGGCTTTCCTTGCATATAACTGATAAAATTTACCCCCCTAACTGGCCGTGTTTATTCTTGAAAGTGGCAAAATGGGCCCCCAGTTTGATGGAAAACAGGCGAAACAGTCTGATTCAGAAATTTGGAGCAACAATCTTGATGCAAATGGCCTCTATCATTATCAGATCTTCTCCATTTGCTATGCATCATGTTACCTACTTGGAATTTGGCTCTTAGGGATGGATGAGTGACAGGGAGACATAAGCAGAAAATAAAGACCTGCCACGCTGATGTGTCATTCAGAATTTTAAGGAAGTTCTGAGTCCTTCTTGGATAGGAAACACAATTGGTGGCCCTGGATTTAAGCATTTGTTTATAAACCATTAAGTTTCACTTGACTTATTGCAAATAAGCCACTGACCCCAAGGTCAAGGGCTTCTGGGGAAACTACAATAATCATGCGGTAGGTATCTACTAGAGGTGTTAGATGTATTCAACTCCAGATGAGATGTGCAGAAAGTCTAAAGAACTGTAATGTATAGTTTTCATTTACTTCCATTGTGAGGTTGAGGTAAATATACCTGAGTGACAAAAACACACACACACAGAGATGATAGAGAGCGAGAGCGAGAGCGAGAGCGAGAGAGAAAGAAATTAAAAAAAAACACCATTTGTGTGGCATAAAAGTCAATGCTCTGAGAATTCAGAAATGAGATGAGTGTTGCGTGGGGGATGTCCCTGAGGGCTGGGCAGAAGAGGAAGTGCTGAGAATTAACGGACGTGGGGAGGCAGGTGTCTCTGCTGCCACAGAGTCTTAGTGAAGGCTAAAGACTGTGGACTGAGGACTCTGTCTTTGATGGAGTCCAGCTTCTGGTTTATCACTTCACTTCTTGCTTTTATTATGAAACGCTGTGTTTAAGACATGATAGATGAGGTGCTAGGCAGGAGGACAGGAGTTTCAACTTGCTTCCCTCCCCGCATGCCTCCCTGACTGATGAGAGCCACTCTAATTTGTTTCTCACTTAACTTCTGTGAGCTGTTGGGTAGATATTTGTGTCAGAAGTTCCTGAATTTTATGAAAGATGATCAGAGCTGTCAGTATTTATCTTTATTATTTCTTTTTTCCCCCTCTCTCTCATCTTTTTGCTAAATTAGGGGCACCAGCATAAATTCTCCAGGAACGGTTTACTTTCCAACTACTGATAAATGAGATGTGATAGGCTTTACTCTTCATCCTTTCCTTTTGATGATTTTGTCAAATCGATTTGATGAAAACAACACAAAGATTGTGGTTCCGGTTAACCGTGGGTGGCTAATGTTCCTGTGTGAGGTAGTGTTTAGGCAGTGACCTCCCCACCCCAGGCTCCTATGCTTGCATTGGAGTGAGACCCTGAGGGGTTTGATTTAATAGCTTAGATGGCAAAAACCAAGTGCCCAGAGTAGCCCACTCATTTCTGGGAGGGGGTCCAGTTGGCAGCACATTCATAGAGAAGCAAAACTGTGTAGTTAACTTTGTGCAGAAAAAGAGAAATACAGTTGGCTATAGAGCTTCCTGCAGGAATCCTGGGAATGGGGTATGGAGGCATTAAACTGGGTGGCTTGTGGGGAGCTATCTTGGGAGGAAATGGGGCAGTGAAGACATTGGCCAGAAAGTCCTGGGAGATAGGCAGCTGCACCTCCTTCCCAAGGCCGTGGCAGGGGCCCGCTAGAGGTTCAGGAGAATTCTGCACTTGCTGATGAAATCCTTTTCGTTCTCTTTGCTGTCTTTCACAGAGCTTGAATTGCACAGTTGGGCAGATGGTCTACTTCCTTCCTGTGATGGCTCAACTCTTTTGTTGGTCTTGCATGACTGGCATGGAGAAGTATTAGAAGTAAGAAACTTTGAGAAGCTTGACGCAAGGTGCTTGAAAGTCACCAGGACCAATTTCCCTGTTTTTAGCAACTATGCCTGATTTGTGTTCAGTACTTGACACACTTTGCATGTTTGTTGCCTGAGTGAATGACCACTTATGACACAGTAGAGGACTGTTTCTTAAAGGGAATAAGGTAGGTAACAGACTTTGCATTGTCTTGGTAGTAATTTTGAAAATACCAAACATGAAAGTCAATTCAATATTCCCTTCCTTGGGCCCTTCCCTGTCTCCAGCATGAAGTGTGGTTAGGTGGGTTAGGGTAACATGCAACACCTCAAAACATAAAGGAATGCATCTTTGATCTCTGCTTCTTTGCTGAACCAGAAGGACCAGTGAAGGTGGTTCTAGCGGAAAGGATGGAGCCCTGCTATCTGCGGCTGGCCCCAGGGAGGAGCATCAGGACACAGACCTTTGCCTCCTGAGGCGCCAGCTCACAGCTCCTCCAGATTCCTGCCCCTAATTGCAGAACGGACATCAGGACTTGAAGAGTTGCACACGCTGACATGCTCAAGGTTATGTTATCACTTTCTGGAAAGTCTTGCAAAGCTGTTAAAGCTTGTGAAAAATCTTACTTTCATCACTTTGGGGGCTCAAGCCAAGTATTTGGTACATTTCTTCTTGAGTCTGTTTGGAGACTTCTCACTGACGAGAGATGACTGCTCACAACCTCAATGCTGGTAGACCTGGATAGGGGGGTGCTTGTTAGCTTGTGCACGCACGTGTGAGCACACACACATGCAGACACACACAGGCTTGCACCTACAGACACGTACACACACATACACACAGCCACACACGTATAGACACACACTCATATATACAAATGACAGAAATGAAATATTCATAATAGAGATACAGAAGTATTTTCAGAATGTGTTCATATGCAGAAATAACCCCCTAACCAAAGTAAGCAGCAGACAAATATGAACAACTGGAGAGTCACAGGCAGCTGTGCTGTCTCTGAGAAACGCTCCTGTTCGAGTCTGGCTGGATGTAAGGCTTGTTTTGATGACCCAGGAGGGTGTGGGTGCGCAGCTGGCTCTGCACCAGTATTTCCCCCTGCAGTAAAACTTAATCCAGGGAGAACATAAGCCTGGGGTTCGGTTTAATGACTGGATCCAGGCTGTACGAGAATACATGGAGCTTGTGTCCACATCTTGCCAGAAGTGTCAGTGCTATTTTAGCAAGTGCCAAAACAAATAAATACAAGATTTAGGGCTTGTCAGGCTTCTCCTACCCGCTTCAGAAAGGACTTCAGTGCCGTCTTATTGGCCTGAAGTTACCAGACAAGTGACACTTTGACCAGATTATATTACCCTTCAGGAAATATATTTATTTCTAATACAGCAAAACTGAGAATTTGCCCAGGGCTTGAGGGCATATATGTAGGAGATAATCACAGCGGTGAAAATGAGTTCCTCCTTTTATCATCTTTGGATTATAAAGGAAATGGTTCAGAGCAATGTCGATGAAAGTTGCCAGACCAAAAGATGAGTCTTGTCCATTGCTGGACGAACACCCTCCCTGTCTGGATGTCGTTTTTATTAGGAACCATCTACTTATCTTATATGAACTTATGACTAGTAATAAACTGGCTATTAAACCAGTTTCCTATCCTCAGCCCTTTACCTGGGCCACTAGGAAGTAGCACAGTTCTGCTGGTCACCTGACCTTGCTAACCGCCTGGCTATAGGCATTTCTACCAGAGCACAGCAAGTGACCTTCAAATTCCATTTTGGATGCTATGACTGGCTGATGAATGAGTGGCAAGGAACAGAGAGAAGTGCTCTTGGCAGCATCCAGCTAGGGTGTTGCTGATCCACATTCTTCCCTGGATGGACGTCAGATGCTTTGTGAGATCCATTTGCTAAGCATGGTGGCCTTTCTGTGGGAGGATAAGCTGAGCTATCTATGGGTTCTAGTTTGCTGTGGATGGCTTTCTGTAGAGTTATAAAATGCTTCATGTTTTAATTTTCTTCCTATTTCATTCTCTTCATTTGCCAGCTAGTTTGTGGACTCTTAGCATGACCATCTGAATAGATTTAGAATCCTGTTGGAATTTCAGAGATCTGCAAAGATCTCATACTCTTTCCTCCAACTAAAATAATTCTCTAGCTGCTCTTCTCATAACTAGATTCTTCTTTTCTGTCAGGTCTCAGTTTTGTCTGGAAGGCTTTCTCTGTAGGTCGGCACTTCAGGTTTTGTAATTTTCTCTGAATGCCTTTTTTTACAGGACACTTTGCCCTAATTAGTGATAACTTATATGTTTATTTGTTTGCTGTCTTTCTTCCCAAATAGAATGTAAACTCTACGGGAACAAATGGCGAATCTTTGCTGTTTGTTGCTTGACATCTAACACTTAGGCCTAGTAGAATGTCAGTAAATATACTTTATTGAATCAATGAGGCTACTCTACACCATGAAATTTACCAGAATGCTGCAATACTTTCTCCATAAAAGGTCAGAAAACAGTTTTGACACTCTTACCCTTGTCAAACTAGGAGAGTGGGGAGGAGAATTGAAAGAAGAGGGAATATCAAGGTACTTCCAGTAAGACTTTCTTTATTATCCAAGAAAAACATTAGTAGGCTAAGCTAACACCTTTGTGCTGGGCCCAGACGCTCCTGGCCCTACCAGCCACCTTGGCAACACTTCCCACTCTGCTTGGCCTGGAAGCCCATGTCAGAGACCCTGTTTCCTGGTATGGTTAACTATTACAGTTGACTGTAGTATTACTGGCAAGTTACTTGTCTTCTGGCACCCTTTCATCAGGGATTAATCATTCCCATGTACACTTGCTTGTGTACTTGATTGATTTTGATAATTCTTGGTGCATTCTGCAGGGGCAAGCCCTTGGCATAGAACTTATGAAAGACCAGGTTACTTGCATACAATGTTGTTCTCAGTAACATTAATTTAGATCCTTTCAATCACATTCTACACAATTCAATCTTTATAAACATGGTTATAGAAACTACTCGTTAAGCCATATGCAAGATTTCCTCTGAGGTAGCCTTGGGATTGACTGGTCTCTTTGGGAGCCCTACTTGTTGCTACACAGGTCTTTAGATCTGTCTCTGGGGTTGAGGAGGAGGAACACTGGAGTGCCTGGTTCACTCACATCTTCCAGAGTAGACAGGGACCATCCACGGGAGGCCATCTCAGCTAGCGGGTTCTTAGATCTTTTCTTCTCATTTCTCTTTCATCTTGTCTTCAGTTCTGATACCTTATTTCCTCTTTCTGCCTTGTTTATAAGGATATACACTGAAAATTCAGGGGTACAAGTCTCCCCTCCACTCTGTCTTTGGATCTGGACAGTTGTCAGTAGGATCTGACTCAAGTAAGCAATGTTATTTCAATATGTTATATAACATTTTCTTTACCACAGTTCATACCAAGTGATTCTTGTTATAAACTTAACATGATTGCCTTAACTGAGCTCCTCTGAGCCAGGAACTCTAAGCTTTACTTTCAAAAAATTCATGATGTATTACAGAGAACAGATGCTTAGATAAGCATAAAACATTGCAATATGTCATGTTTCTATTATATATATATATATATATATATATATATATATATATATATATATATATCATGCACACACACATGATTTATAGGGGCAACTGTCAGACCCTGACAATGATCAAGTCTTCGAATTGGTTCTTGTTATATTTCTCATTTTATAGGTTTTAAATCTAAATGTCTACATAACTAAGGCAGAAAGTACCTATACCCTGAGTTGTGGCACATGGTATATTGGAGACAGTGTGTGTAATCTAAAGAGGGCATTGACTATACAGTGTTATTTTATTTTTGCTACTCAATAATGAAGTATCAGTACTGGTGGCTCCTTTGATCATCCAAGAGCACTGAGATTTCTCATGTGACATTTTAAATCATGCTATTAGAAAAACAATTCAGCTCAAGCCCGAATATAGCCCACCTATTAATGAAACTGATTTGCACCAAAGTGAAGACTTATTTATGAACAGCTTAATTCAGCTGCAGCTGGTGGGCTCATTTTGTGAGTTTTCAGTCACTATAGTTCTGAAGGCATTTGGTCTCCTGCAGTGCTGATGGCCTTCAGCCCTCAGCTACCCTGTGTCACTGTCAACTTGCTTTGATCCTGTTGGTCCTAAAATAGTCACCGGAGTGGCTGCTGAGCATGTGGTGGGGACCTCACAAGATCCCTCCACGAATCACTCAAAATCCTGGTGCTTCTCTGAATACCCCTAGGTTGCTCTTCTTTTGTATGAATTCTGCCTTCCCTGAGTTCACCCCTAGAACCTCATTTTCTTTTCCACATTCTCTCTTGATCCCCTAGAGTAGGCTAGTTTGTTTTTCTCAAAAATTGTTTATTCTTCACGGTTATAGTAGATGACATTTCCTCACCTTCCTTGCAATTGAGAGCGACCACATGACTGACTGACCAGTGGAGTTTGTATGGACTGACCAGAAAAGTATCTCTTCTGTGCAGAACCCATCACCCCACATTTTTCCAACCAGTGAATTGATACTGATAATCGTGGCAACCATGAAAGCCAAATGTTGAATACAGAAGAACAAGAGAATGGATAAACCTTGGATTATTGCATTAACACTTGAAAAGAGCTGCTGACACTCAGGAACTCCTATTTTATGTATGTTATGTTCAAGAGAAATTAACTGATGTTGCATTGGGGTTATTTTCTGGTGTTGTGTATTAGTGGAGTATTAGACATCTGTTAATTGTAAGTAACATATATAGAGAACATTTTATTTGGCATTTCCCTGCTATGTTCTCAGCAACTAACATACAAGCAGACATCAGAGGTGATCAAAAAATACTTCTAGAAATGAATGAAAGAATGTTCTGATGGAACTTTGGTAGGTACTTAGCTGTCCCACATCCCAGTCCTCATGTTATAACAAATAGGGAAATGTCAGCCCCCTGAGAGGAAGTCACAGTTCAAGGCCAAAAATCAAGTTAATTTTAGAACAAGAATCAGCAGCAGAGAATGTTAGTCTATTGTATTTGATCCTTTATGCTTTTCTTTCTGGCAACTTTATTCATATCAGCAACCATGACAGAAGGAAACGGAAGATTTCATGCTTTTGCTTCAGTCCTATTTCTCCCTAGTAGAATGAGTTGTGTACCTTGGCACCACTTGCCAAAAGCTGAGGGCCATGGCTCCAGGAAACTCCAGTGCAGTCTCACCTTCCAGCAGACCTTCCCAGGACAGCACACGTGGAGACATGTGGGCCTGGTGGCATCCACACTATCCACGTGGCCTAAGAACCAATCAAATGCTGAGCATAGCTCTGCACTGAGAGTCTGGAGAACTGAGTTAAGAGTGTCATATCTTGTCTTTTTCCTAAGAAGATTGCTCTTGCCAGCATTCAGCCCAAGCATGATATTTCAAAAAGATAACTTGTTAGCACCTCAGAATATGTAAGACCTTCTTATGAGGAGTACATAAAAAGTTAAACACAGCTGAACTTGAAGTGACAACCACAGTGAAAGAAGCAGACCTGTGCAATGCTGTGGAAATACACCCAGCGGCCAGTCACTGCCTACTGGTGTGGATCATGTTATATGTCTAGGAAAGAAACTACTTTACCTGTGGCTGTTTGTCTTGATTTGTTCTTTTGGAAGATGAGGCAGCCAAGAGAGAGAGTGTGAAGAATGAAATATGGGATATTAAAAATCATATTGCAAATTGGACAGAAATGTAAAAAATTGCACAGAAGAAAAGAGGAAACCTCTCATGTACAAGATGTGTCATTGTGGTGCTGAGCAAAGTTGTATTTCTGCAATCTTCAGGGTCCCCTTCTAAGAATGGGGCAAAAGCTGCCTCTCCTCGCATGTTTTTGAGTTTCCCCACCATTTTTACACATGCTCCTTCTGCCCTCATCAAACACGAGCTGCAGTCACTGGGCAGTGAGCTTTTGCAGCTTCCAGTTCTAGTTGTCGTTTGTGCAGTTATGAAGTTAATAGACACTGTCTGTGTGTCAAAGTCTGTTTTGAGCCTCCCTGCTTGATGGAGCTTTTGGACCAATCGCTGTTCATTTGTACTAGTAACATGCAAGGTATGTAGGTAGGTATCTAAAATTATTTAACCTAACTCACTTTCAAAATTTGATTTGTTTTAAAGATTCAAACTGAAGAAAAAAGAGGTCCCATCCCTCACTGTTACCTCATGGCAAAGTGTTTCACAGTTTCTGATTTGAGCTGTATTTGGGCCCAGAGCAAACTTGAGAGATTGAGCTCAAAGGGGGAAAAACAGGTTTGTGAGAGTCATGGACAGATGAAGGGAAGGTGTTACTAGGTCTAGTAAGTGAATCTGATTGTAATCTGAGCTGCTGTAGGCCCTGTGGTGGACACCTGAAGAGAGAACAATGATTATCTTGGTAGAACTTTATCTAAACTGCAACTGTTTTCCACACCTCAGTCTTCCAGGTAACTGCATTGTCCAAGGCAATGCCTTCACTAGAAAGGCAGTTCTCAGGTGCAGGGCAGGGAAGGTGTCAACAGACCTAATGATGGGGACTAGACAAAGTGAATCAGTACCGCAGGTTCATCCCTCATATTAAATGCTTGCTTTGAAACCTAGAGTAAGTCCCTAGATACATCCTTTCTCTGTCTTCTGCCAGGATGAGAGGTTCTTCCCTTTGTGCGTTCTCCTTAATTCTTGTTTATCTTAGTTTCTGGAAGGATTCTCTCAAATATTTAGGTACAGAAATGGTTCTTCTCCCTTCCTGTTCCCTTCCCAGGAAAAAGTTGTACTAAGTAGCCATGTCATAAAGCATAAACATATCTTCCTTTCCAGCTTAAAGGTCACATAGCTTTCTTGGCCTACTTTGCATACAATCACACTGGAGCCAAAAGCGTACTTTGCCTCATCAGATACAGGCTTTGCCTGCCTGGTCCTGACTCTTCTCTGTGTATCAGTATCTGCTGGCAGAGGAACTTCCATGACAACCTGCTATCCTGGGGCTGAAGATAAGGTGCCTGACACTTCACTGCAATGGATGAGAAGAGCCCAGCAATCCAGGTTTCAGAGTGAGAATGACTATGGAATTGCTGTTCTTTGCTCCATTTTAGTTCATTTGTGCACCCTTCTTTCTAAGTTATATGGAATGTGGGAAGAAGGAATGATATAACATCATCAGAGAGAAATGCGTCGGGGCTCAGGCAGATCTTGAGAACTATTGAGAAAGTATAATTTCAGAAAAGTGATATAAAATGAATGGATAATTTTCTTCAAAGGACTTTCTGGTAACATTCCTAACTGGATTTGGTCTAATTCTTTATCAAATGTCTTAGAAGTTTAGTAGGAATCATGGAAACAAGGGTTCTTCTTGCCTTGAAGGTGTGAGGCACTGGATTTGATCATCAATACTACAAGGGAAAAGGCAGCCCCCGAAACCTCTGATGCCTGTGGTATGAACCATGAGTGTACAGCAGTGATTCTCATGAAGTGTGGAGGAGAAAGAGTGAGGAGTGGAATTTCCACAGAAAAAACCAAGACTGCATATTCTTTTAAAAATTACCTATGAAAGTTTTTTGAAAAGTTTATTTCATAACATCATCAGTGGACTTGGGCCAATTAAATGCAGATTGGTAGAATTAAGGTAGAGGAAGAAAAAGCAAAGTCTGGGATGGAGAAAAGGATTGAAAAGATATTCATCCATTAATAAACCTTTTAGCTTATGAAATTAAAAAAAATCATATTATCCTTTTCTTTGCACTAATCAGCCACAACTAACTGTTCCTTGTGGTATGTAAGAAAGGTGGGCCTGAGGAAGGTATTCCAGATGTGAGATTCAGATTATGTTGGCAGGAAACTTAACCAAAAGTATTTATTCTCTACCGTTGTCCAAGCCACTCAGGGAAGGACACACCTGAGGAAACAGATGCAAAACCAAGGCCAGGGGAAGAAGAAAATGCAGGCTGGCTCGATCTCTTGGCATGTAGCCTCGTAGGGGTAGAGCTGGGATGAGTTCAAGGTGGATGTGGTAACACTGTGAGCACCGGCCAGGTTTGAAGCAAAGTTGGCTTGTTTTGTGTTGTGACCATGACAATGTAGAGAAGGGAGCTCACCTGGGACAGAATGGCCAGTTACAGAAATCTGACGAGCATTGCATGCTATGTGGGTTTATAGTTCTGGGCTTCTGTTTTCCCAAATTCAAATTATCATGACGGAGGAAATGAAGTTTAGGACTTTCTGTTTACTAATGTGCTGTTTTGGCAATAGGTTTGAAAACAACTTGTGAGCAACTCTATCTCTTCCAAGTGTCCAATATTATAGAGTTTTATTTCAATTGAAAGGCAATGGGAGTAAAGCTTGCCTTGTAAGGAAATCTAAGGCCAGAGGTTTCTCTGTGATGTTTCTGGAAGGGTATACCTGGTTTAAGTTTCATTTTGTAGAAAGAATAGTTCTGACACTTAATAAGTATAGTAAAGCTAAGATGATATGATTCATTGAACTCTGCCTAAGAACCCTGTACTTTATGTAAATTACCTGTTACTTTAATACAATAATTGTATCATTGCCACTTATGAATTAGGAAAAGGCATTTAAAAAGTTGTATTTCAAAGCCTTTTCTAAATATGTAAGGTTGCTAATGGCAACAGCAACAATGAAATCCTGCTATATGTCCAACAAAATGAAACACACACACACACACACACACACACACACACAGTCTACCTCTACTCTTGTTCTTGGACTTAACACTCAGACTCCCATAGTTTGTGCCTGTAGCACCCATTCTGTATTCTTGCTCCACTGGACAAGGGTCTTATGCTTTGTGCAGGGTGAGGCCATCAGAATTTGAGTTGGGAGGTACATTTTTCTAGGAATCAAATGAGGAATGTATAAAACAATCAAATAGAACAAGGAGAAAGAATCTGCTGAATTGTGAAAGAAAGCAAGGCATACCATCTAATTTTCTCTTAGCATAGCTATACAGTTGATAAATTCTGACAAGAATGTGGAGAAAAAGGAACTCTTTTTCACTTTGATGGGGAGTGTAAGTTAGAATAATCATTATGGAAAATTGTATGAAGTTTCCTAAAAGAAGTTAAAATGGCTCCTTGGATTTTAAGAAGCTTTCTGAATCATTTATCAAAATTCAATGAAACTCAGGAGGAAAAAAACTTTAAAAACCCCATTCCAAAACAAACAAACAAACAAACAAACAGGATACATTCTATCTGAAAGAGCTCCTGAGTACAGTCATATGACACATATATCACTGTGATCAAAATTAGGCTCATTAAAGCAGCAAAGATCTATTCAATGCGGCAAATGTAAGCAGTGAGTACTTTGTGCATTCACAAAAAGCTTTTATGTGTTACTTTTTCCTTGTTGCTGGAACAAAATACCTGACACTCAAAATGAAGGAAGGAAAGGTTTATTTTAGCTCACTGTTTGTGGAGGTTTCAGTCCATAATCAGCTGGCTCCAAGGCAGGGTGACATGGCAGAGGGGCAACAATTCAAGGCAGCAGGCAGAGTAAAAGGGCAGTCAGAGCAAAACAGGGGAAACAAGCCTCTTCTCCTTCCTTGTACTGTATGCAGCCCCCACCTCACCCCCTAGGAAAGATGTAGCACTCATAAAATCTCCTTGCCTTCCTTTGCACGGGATGAGAATATTTACAAAGTAAGAACCCTGGCTTCCTGCTGTCTCTCAGTTAAACTTCTAAACTTTGCAAGTTGATGCAATGAATCAACCATAACAATGTGTCATGATAATGTCTGTCCACAAAGGCCAGGCATAGCTGCAATAACTTTTTGTAATTTAAGTGTTTACCTTTCTAACTTTCTTAAAAGATTTTGCCTTTCACCTTCCACATACTTTCTGTACCATACCCCAAGACTCCATTAATAATATATTTTTAAGAATGTCCACTTGACATTTACACAAACGTCTTCCTTCCAGAGAAAAGGCAGAAATATTTTTGGTATCTTCTGGAAAGAAAGACAAGAGGATAAATGGGGATTGATCCCGGCTAGAGGGACAAGGATGAGTGTTTTCCACACAAAAAGATCGGGGGTCAGAGTTCTGAAGTGATCAGGAAATATTCTTACACTGTGGTGTGGGAGCGCTGGGATGCTGTGGGAAATCCCAAGAGCTGTATTTGGGGTGGATGAGTCAGTGGAAGCCCTGCTTCCGGAGCTGCAGATACTGACTTGTCAGGAAATCTGTCATGTGCAGGCGGATCACAAACTATCAGTCTATGCCTGAAGTCTCAGGGGGCCCCTCCCTAAGTCCTTGTCACATAGACCACAAATAAGTGGGGAAACATGTCACAAATCATGTGAAAAATGCTCTGAGGGGCATTTCCATGCTTAGTTCACCCCTTCAAATAGAGCCAAGTCTGTCTTAGGTCTGGACCCCAGATGAATTCCTGGACCTCAGGGTTTTCGTTCCTCTGACATAATCATTAGAGGATAAATCATCTGAGGTTGTCCTGGCTGTGAGGGGTTCTGCATTTGTCTACATCTTGTAGTCTATAAAAGCAAAGGGCAAAATTCTCTATCTTTGGATTCTCATGTCCACTCATTTTTAGGGGTATAACATCAACTGCATTTAATAATTTTGTTCTTGGGCTAAAGTTTTGTCTCAGTCATCTTTCTCCACATCTAAAGTGCCTGGAAAGATTCTTTTAATCCTCCTTCAGAATGCTGCATTTCCACTTCTTCCTCCCATTATTAAATTAAACGTTCCTCTTGGAAGGTAGAGAAGCTTGTGTAGAATACAACCAGTTTGAGAATCCCAAAGACCACTCATTAGAAGGAAGTTAGGTGGGATCATGTATTAATGCACCAATAGCTTCAGATAGTCATCCACAGGCACCACTTTTGGAGTTTCAAGTGCAGAAGGAGATGATGTTCACTAGTTCCTCACCCAAGGAAGGGTGAACTCAGTTCTCTGTTTGTCTCCTGCTGGCTCACTCTTGCTATCATCAAGCAGCACCTCTGGTAGCCAAACTTAGCTCAGACAACTAACTCTCAATCCAGTAAACAACTGTATTAACAAGTGCCTTGTTTTCTAATTTCCATCAGAGTCATGTGTTCATTAATTTGAGTAAACTAATAGTTCCTTTATTTCAATGTAGAAAAAAGTGTAATATTTAAAACTGTTCAGTATATAAGCATATTCACCAAGGAGCACATGAAGTGCTACATAATTGGATATGTGGGGAATTTTTAGGTAGGTGTTGCAATATGCTTTTGTGATTTAGGGGGAAATTGGCTGAGTTTTTGGGGGGGATCAGTAATGTTTTATTCACGTTCAAAATAGTGAAACAAAAGGTCTTCTTTACAAATTCACTTTTAGGCTTTCAGAGATGGATTAGCTTTGGATAACAAGAGATTCTTACACTGAATTTATGACCTTAGAATTTGTGATCAACACAAATATGTTACCTAGTTTTGATATTTTGTAATGACACATTCAACTCATGTTATGTAACAAAGGGTGAATTAAAAATGGAAATATAAGTGTCTTACTATATACTTCATAAGATTATGAAGTGTATTTTAATAATATCTGCAGTTGGAGAGAGATTAAAAATGAAGAAGATGCAGAAGGAATTGAGTTCTGGCAATCAGTCTCAAAATAGATGAGAGTAGATTTGACACTACAAACTTAGAAAAGTGTTAGTGGAGAATATATCTGGTGGGACTTTCAACAGTTCAAATGTTCAATTTGATTTTAAAATAACTTTCTCTAAGACATGCACTACATCCCCTGAGATTTCATGGAGTTTATACTATAATAGTTTATATATTAATAGTTTCTATGCCTATCTTATTCTTTTATGTGTACATTCCCAGTGGAAAACACTCATGAGAAGATATAATGGTAGTAAATCTAGTCAATGCTTTTCGTATGATTAATAAGTGAGCAACTTGTTTTTAATGGTTGGGATTTTGTTTTGCCAAGGTTTTCAGCCAACGGTTTTGATTTTTTCCCTTTCAGCCTTGTTTTACTTTTTAAAAAGCTTTGTTTGGCTTTTAGGGATGGCTCATTTGAGATACATGTTAAATCAAGAATCCAGGCATGTCCCAATGAATGTAAACATTATTTGTCATAGATATGAGCTAAGGATAATAATAACAACAAGAATGAAGACAGGGAAAGGGTATTTAGAGTCAGAGGAAAGGAGGTTGGTGGGAAGAGGAAGGAGATTAAAAAAAAAACAAGCTGTATTATGTGCATGTACTTACTTGCCAAGATGAATGTAAAGTTCATGTACTACAAACATGTACTAACAAAATAAAACACAGGCTTGTCAGCTTACTAATGGATGAATTTTTTTGAATATATAAAATTGGTTTTGTATATATTTTATTATTCGTTGAACATTTTATGTTCTGCCTTAGCCTCAATTCTTCTTCAACCTTCCACATTGCCCTGTATGTAGCATGCAATCAGGGAGGGAAGTTTGGTATTGCACTGAGCAAATATCATAAAAGGTTCAGGCAATATTGGTGGATGGGAAGCCCAATTATGAAAACTTGAGTTTTAAAAGGTTAGATAATTGCTTGGAGAAGAATGAATGACTGAATTGATTAGATTTAAGAAAGCTGCTGAAGTTTATGATTCCTCATCCACAGGGCAATAGCTACTTCTTAGGCAGCTTTCCTGATTCCGACCCTGGCAGAGTACTGATCCTATTTGGATGCTGACACCATATTTGGAGTCGTGTGTGCGACAACTGTCATAACAGCAAATTATAGTTATCTCTGCCTTTGTATTTTCCAAGAAATTTTATATTTACCATTCCTTTTTGAGACAATTTAGGGAAGTGCAAAAAGCATAGGTCAATAGGCCAGATGGTTTGCTGTAGCAGCTGCTGTGTATCTCTCCCTGGAGAAGCCCCAGGGCCGATGAGGTCATATAAATGACAGTCCCCGCAGTTCTTACCAAATTAAGAACTTCCAAAGGTCCCTTGAAGTCTCTGAGCCTTGTTGGCTTCCTTGACAAAGTAAAGGAGCAAGTTAGTAACTGGACAGTCTTTAACCTTCTCGTGGGAATCTTCCACTATTGTTAGAAATGTTGGTAGATAACTGGAGTTGCGTACTATTTTGTTGAAGAACTAGAGCACAGAGGTAAAGCAGTGGCCTGGCTGATAGGACAAGCACCTGATCAGTCCCACACTTCCCCATCTGGTTGTGCTTTCCTGCTATGTGTTCGAGGATGAGGGGCCCATTGTGACCTCTGAGGAGCTCACTGTGGTCCTGAGACAAGGACAGTCATTTGCTGAATACAAATAACTTGAGGTTGGAGAATGGTAAATCCAGCTGCTCCCAGAGGACCACTGATGCTCTAACAGAAGTTTCTCTGGATATAAGGGAGGTACGAGCTTCTTGCTTCTGTGAAACTACACAGTTGATGGGAAAGAAGGGAGACCAGCTTTCCAGAGAAGGCAGGACTGGGCAGTCATGTAGGGGATAGAGAGGTATGGAGAAACCTATGCTTTGCATTTTCTGTCATCCCTTTGAAACCAGTGGTTCTTATTTTGAGCCATTTACTTAGCATTATTAAGAAGAGGCCTAGGGCTTCATTCTCAGAAATCTCAATTCTTTAGATATTAACGAATTGGTCTTTGGCATCTGAATTTTTAACAAGAGCCAAAGAGAATTCTGATTTGGTGAGTTGGACTGCATTCTGACAGCTTTGTCAGAAGTGCCCCTGCCTCAGACTGCCTTAGAGCCAGTGTTCTAGATACATTCTCAAAAGTAAGATCATCTTTCTCAGTTTGAATCCAAAGAAAAAACTCAAGCTCCCTATCAAACAAATTAGGCAAACTGAACAAAACACAAACAAAAAGCAGATTTTGTTCTGCCTGAATCAGCTTGGCCGGCTTCTAAATCTGGCACCAATACTGAGTATTCAGTTTCCAGTTTACCAGGTGGCAAGATGCCTCTCTTCCCACAGGTATGAGCATTCATAAGCTGCCGGGGCAGTAGAAGAACTGTCAAAGAATGGGCTGGACTCAATGTGACCATTCCAGGTGTGCTCTGAAACAGAAGCATCAAAAGAGTAATTACAAATGGAAAAAGAGGTCAGAGCCAAGAAAGTCGTGTTGAGCAGCAGACCTGAGAACAATGCGACTGACAATGCGACGCTATCAACAGAGAGCAGATCAGGGTCTCGGCGGGACTGCCACTCAGTGACATGATTGTGTAGTGGAGCTCGGTGGGATGAAGGCTGTCAACAGGTGTTGGTGTTGCTCTTATCAAATAGCTGCAATGTAAATTAAATCCATGATTCTTGACACGATAGTCTTTATGGACATTCACTGATTAACACTACATTGAGATCTGAGAAATAAAATCCTCATAGATGGTAAAATTTGTCCATCTTGTTTCTGAGGACCATCTTTGACAATGAATTTACACGAAAATAATGAAGTATTTTTTCTAGGTAGTTTTCACTAGTAATATTCTTTATTAAAACATTGTCTGGATTAGGGAGTGGAAAATGTGAGTGCCAAATACTATATATTTTAAATTTGGTGAGTTATAAGCTATTTCTGTTATATATTCATCATAGTTTCAGTAATTCTTTAATAATGTACAAATTATTCTTAGAACAAAATCTAGGCAAGGATTGCATTTGATTCCTAGCCTGCAGTTTGCAGATCTTCTTAAATGTTATCCCAACACTCATAGATATATTATTTTTGTTTGCATTGCACTTGATGTTTTCTAGTAGGAAATGTAGTTCAATAGGGAAAAAAAATCACAGTCATATAATTTCCCCAATGAAGCCCTCGCTCCTTTATTATGTACTTAGAGGAGGATCTAAAGTCATTAGTGTGAGAAATGAAATTTTCTAAATTTGCATCCTCCTGTGATCCTCTAATATTCAAGCCTGTATATAAAGAGTTGAATTTCAGTTTCGTTTCATTTAACAGACAAATGCTGGTGTGGTGATGATCTGACTTTCTTGAGCTCTAATTTTAAAACTTAGCATATTACAGCTAACTTAACACATATAAACACACTCTAAATTATCTTAATGACCTCTTTTACCAGTTTTACCCTGAGATTTACCTCAGTTCAGGGAGAATTTGAATATAAGGTACCTTGGGCTATAAATGACACTGCTGAGCAGTTGGACATAGTGAGATAGAACATAGGTAGATTTCATAAAGGCCAAATGATGCCTCAGTTTGGTAGAAATTTGAGTGAAGAAAAGCTTTGGTCAGATATGAAATCCTCATGTTACACTTGATATTTCTAATCCCAAACTACAAAGTCCCTGCAATAAATATTCTCTGCAGAGTGCAAACGGTTTAACCTCAGCCAAAGAACATTTTGGTCATGTTCAATTAATGTTTGAATTTTGATGATTCCCTATCTATTGCAAATTTGCACACACTCTCTCCTGTTATGAACATTATGCATGGAACTGGGAGACTTAGTAGTGGTCATTGTAAAAATGATGAGAGCCAGGAACAAAGTAGTTGCCATCAGGATGGTTAGAGAGTCTGTGCTGGTCCATGGCCACCTTTTAACGTTCGGAGAACAGTGCCCCTTCGTGTGAGCAGGTGCGACCCAGTGGCAGAGTATGTGCTCTGTCCAAGAGTGACTGATTGGATTTCATCCCAGCTGAGTCTCTTGTTCAGGATTTTGTTCCAGTCTTGAGAAAGTGAGAAGAGATAACACATATCATGGAAATGTAACCTTTGGGAAGTAGTGTCCAATTAAATCTAGACATCAAGGATTGCTTCCTAACATCTGACTATGGTGACCATCGTTTAAAACAATAGCTGATATAGTGAGCCTTTCACAACAATCCTAATAACTGAAACTCACCTTTGAAAAGCATTTGATTAGAAGAAGCAATGGTAGTACTAGGAGTAGATGTGGATGCCCAAAACTAGTGCCCAGTGATAAGTAGAAAGTTGGGGACTTCAACTTCCTCTTTCCTGGGTGTGTTACTGGGTGCCATAGATCTGAATCCACAGTGCCCCCTACTGCCTCATGACATGGGGCATTTATTTTGTTATTGCTAAGCTTTGGTTCCCTACCATCCCTTGCCAAGTCAAGGGTGGCAGGAGCACATGAGAATTAAGAGCAATGCTCCTTATCTTTGTGGAGCTAATTCCCAAATGAGAAAGCAGAGCCCCTGGGCAGCACACTGATGCTTAGTGATACAGACACGGATGAATCTCTTTATTACTAATTTAACCTTCTCACAGAGTCATAGAGACAATGTTTTGTCTCTAGGAGGAATACTGGGGGTATGGTTTTCTGCTGCATTTGGGGTGAGGCTCAACTTGCAAAAGGGCTTAGAGGAACATATATTAAGTTCAGATTTTTGAGAATAGAGGGAAGGGGACAAGAAATATTTAGTGGGAAAGAGTCCATTCAGACGTAAGAATCAGGTGGAATTCAAACGTGGCAAGAACAGAAGCTGACATTATCTCTCATTAGACAGAATGCAATTACTCTCACATTTCCATCCCAAGGTTCTAAATTCCCCAAAGCACAGCAGTGTACTATCCATTAGTTGGGGTTTCTAATATTGAGTCAGACTTTCTGTTTGCTTGAAGCCTGATTACTCTAATACTTGTTCTAATTCTTTTAATCTTGGGTCCACAGACTTAGACCTAGAAGAGCAGCTGGTATTTTTGTCCTGTAGCAATGGAGAGGTCTTCAGCTATTTTTAATTTGAAGCCTACAAACACATGGTGAATAACTCTCAATCAGTGTCCTGGAGGTCTCTATTATGCTGGTGTTTCATATGGTTATATTACAAAGGGACTTACGGATAGTTTTCACAGCATACTTTCCTTATAATTGCTGAGCTTAAACGCATCCCTTGAACAAGCGGTATAACATCCTTAGAGACAGGTTGGTGATGAAATATTAAGTCATTCTGGGAATTAGCTTGATGATAGTTATATAATGTGTGATTTGTGGCAATGAAAATGTTAAAGGGCCAATTACTGCATCATTATGGACACACCTTTAACCTAATGATACATCTGGCCCTTTGTATTGTTCATATATGTTTAAATGAGGGACCGTAAATCATCAGTGCCGTCAAGAGCATATTGCATATCTGCCTCAACCAGCAGGTACAGGGTGGAGAGGCAGGTGGACCATGGAGCAGGGAGGCCAGTGAGGGGAACCCGACCATTTTCACTCAGATTCCATTTCTTTTTGGGTAACTTCGGGTGAATTACCATTCACTAAGCCTCAAATTCTTTACTGTAAAATGAATGTCTTCGAGTGTGTGTGCCTACATTGGAGGGGATTAGTGGTTAAACCATACTATATGACATATTATAAGTGCTTGATGATATGTCCCCTATTGTTAGTGGACTTGTTACCCTTTTAGAATCCATGTATCCATAATTTAAAATGGAAATAACTTTTCCCTAGAGTATTTTTAATATTGTATATCTGATGTCTTCCTGGAAGACTGAATAAAATGCACCATTTTTAAGAATTAGTGTATCTCAACCAGGAATCAAGTACTTAACTGGGCTACTGTATCTGCCACCCAGCTCACAGTCCACCTGGGGCCAGGTTTTCCTTTACTGCCCCCAGAAAGATCTTTATTCAGGAGCCCTCATATTGAACCGTCTTCATCCTTTCACCAGGCCACGATTCTGACCCCAAATTCACTGATTCCAATGCTGAAAAATCTGAAATAAAGGCGTTTTTGAGAGGTTTCCTTTGTTTTTCCAAGCTGAGCCTGGAAGACCTCGTCAATTGAATGCGGATAGAATATAAGACGCTAGTTGATGCAATCAGACTAGAGTGAGGACTATTCTGCATTACCCCAACTATATGGTCATATCCACTCCGGCCACTATTGAGCTCCCTGTGCATCTACTCACGGATGGCGCTTTGTTCTCACCATGTGGTGGCCAGCCTTCTGTTTGCCCATCGACTGACCTTGGTGTTGTTGGTTCTGAGTGCTTGAGAAATTTGACTTTGTGACCCGTTTCTTCTGGGTATCCCTTCTCCTTGAACTTTGGAACACTCAGATTTCAGGATGTCAGAAAAATGAAGGGGGAGCAGCACAGGAAATCAAGGAGCAACCATCAAAATAGAAAGAAAAAGCCCAGGAGAGTATGGCTTCAAGAGCTCAAGTGAAGAAAGCATTTCAGGAATGAGGGAGGGGCCTATGATATCAAATGTTGCTTACTGATAGAGTGAGATAAAGGCTAAAGTTATTTCATGAGGTTAACAGTATTGATTTAGTCACTTTAAAACATTAGTTTAATTCTTCCTTTGTTTCTTAGAAAACCTTTGGGGGGGTAGTTACTACAGTTTGATTGTTCGTTTGTTTGGGAGGGTATTTATCTCCTTCCCTCACTGCCACCCTTTCACATTTCCTTTTCCTTTCTTACTTTTCTTCTTCCCTCCTTTCTTCCCTTCCTTCCTTTTCAAATGAAGTTCTTAAGATTCAGGATACATAACTTGTTCAGATGTATTGAGATGGAAAGTGACACTGACCTGAATTTTAGACCTGAACTTTTTTCCCATGACCTCTGCTTTCAGATAGTTACAATTTAGTTTGTCTATCACAGATTTCCTTTTACTAGGAAAATCTTTTTTTAAGATTTATTACATATTGTAAGCTTAGATTTTGTTTCACTTTTGTGGATTTTATGTGTCAGGAATCTGCTAGAGGCAATAATCTTAGGAGATTTCTATCCTATCTGAGAATAAAACAAAGCCTTAGTACATCACTTCTAGTACTCAGTCCTCCTATGCATCACTGAGTGTTTTGTGGAAAGTAGAATAGGAAGGGAAC
>PVJX010008996.1:0-62870 GCA_004027295.1 Dolichotis patagonum | reverse complement strand
TTGAATCTGTATAGTAATTTTGGGAGAATGGCCATTTTCACACTGTTTGTTTTTCCTATCCATGAACAGGGGATGTCTTTCCATTTTCTGAGGTCCTCTTCAGTTTCCTTTATCAGGGTATTATAATTTTTGCTGTATAGGTCTTTTACTTCTTTTGTGAGATTAATTCCTAAGTATTTCATTTTTTTGGATGCTAGTGTGAAGGGTGTGGCTTCTCTTATTTCTCTCTCAGTACTTTTGTTGTTAGTGTATAGAAATGCTATGAATTTTTGAGTATTGACTTTGTATCCAGCTACCTTGTTGAATTTATTTATTATATCTAGGAGTCTTTCAATAGAGTTTTGGGGGTCTTCTATATAAAGTATCATGTCATCTGCAAATAATGATAACTTAACTTCCTCTTTTCTTATCTTTACTCCTTTTATTTCTCTTTCCTATCTTAGTGCTCTGGCTAGTATTTCCAGTACTATGTTGAATAGGAGTGGTGACAGGGGACATCCTTGTCTTGTGCCTGATTTTAAGGTAAAGGCTTTCAGTTTTTGACCATTTAATATGATGCTGGCTGTTGATTTGTCATAGATGGGCTTTATCATATTGAGGTAAAGACCTTCTATTCCAATTCTCTGTAGGGTTCTTATCATGAATTAGTGTTGGACCTTATCAAAAGTTTTTTCTGCATCTATAGAGATGATCATGTGGTTCTTACTTTTGGCTCTATTGATATGGTGAATTACATTTATTGATTTGTGTATGTTGAACCATCTCTGTATTCCTGGGATGAATCCCACTTGGTCATGGTGTATAATCTTATTAATGATTTGCTGCATCCTGTTTGCCAATATTTTACTGAGAATTTTTGCATCTATCTTCATTACCGAGATTGGCCTATAGTTCTCATTTTTAGTTGGGTCTTTCTCTAGTTTTGGTACTAGAGTAATATTTGCTTCCAGGAATGACTTAGGAAGAATTGCTTCCCTTTTGATTTCATTGAAAAGTTTGAGGAGTGTCGGAATTAAGTCTTCTTTGTATTTCTTGTACAATTCTGCAGTGAATCCATCTGGGCCTGGGCTCTTCTTTGTTGGCAAGGACTTAATTACATTTTCAATTTCAGTAATGGAAATTGGGTTGTTCAGCATTTTTACATCTTCCTGATCCAACTTCGGTAGCTCATATGTATCTAGGAATCTGTCTATTTCTTCTGTGTTATAGAACCTATGAGAGTAGAGGTTTTCGAAATAGGTGTTGACGATCTTCTGTATTGCCGAGTCTGTAGTAATTTCACCTTTTTCATTCCTTATTGCATGAATTTGAGTTTTTTCTTTCCTTTTTTTAATAAGGTTGGCCAGGGGCTTATCAATTTTATTTATTCTTTCAAAGAACTAACTCTTTGATTCATTGATCCTTTGTAGTGTTTTCTTAGTCTCTATTGCATTAATTTCTGCTCTGATCTTTATAATTTCCTCCCTTACTTTGGCTTTGGGCTTGGCTTGTTCTTCTTTTTCTATATATTTGAGTTGTAGCATCAGGTTGTTTATTTGTGTTTAATTTGTCTTCCTGATGTGGGAACTCAATGCCATAAATTTTCCTCTTAGGACTGCTTTCATTGCATCCCACAAAATCCAGTAAGTTGTGCTTGTATTTTCATTAAGCAACTGATTTTTATATTAACCCTGCTTTTTTACAGCCTTGCTGTATCCATTTATTAATTCCAGAAGTATTTAGATAGATTCTTTGGAATTTTCTAGGACTATAGATAATATAAGATTATATTATATTTCAGTAGTTTGCTGTCTTTTCTTAATTATATCAGAAAATTAGTATGTTTCAGAATGTTACAGGAAATAATCAGACATTTTTAGTTTTCTCAAAAATGTTATTGTTGATTTGGGAGATTTTCTATATGGTCAATCATATCATCTTTCAACACAAGCAGTTTTACTTCTTCCTTCTCAGTCTATGACCTTTCATGACCTATTCTTGTCATATTGCATTTTTTAGGACTTCAAACATGTCCTTGAACGAGTGGTGTGAGGGAGGGCATCCTTGCTTCATTCTTAAGGGAAAGAAATACCAGTTTCTTAGTGGTATAATGTTAATTACTGATTTTTGTAGATGTTCATTATCAAGTTCAAGAAGTTGTATCAATTCTTAGACCTTTTATTATGAATGAGTTTGATTTTATCAAATAATTTTCTTGTATCAATTTACATGACTGTATAATGTTTATTCCCTAATCTATTGTAAGTAAATTAAAGTTGTTTTGGCTTTTGTGTGTGTTTTGGGAGAGATGTTTTTGGTGTCGAATTTTGACAATTCTTTATGTATTCTAGATACTAGTACTTTGTTGAGCATGTAGTTTGCAAATACACCTTCATTTTGCAGCTTTTATTTTATCTCTTTTGCAGGGTCTTTTGCAAAGCAAGTTTTTAATTTCAAGGAAATTAAATTTATCTACTTTGATTTACCTAGCATCTCTTCATATAATTTGTTTAGTGGTTGTTCTAGTTGTTATATTGTATGTACATATCATGATAGTCTACCATTGTCATTTTTCCAAGTCAATCAAAATGTAGAAATCTCTCCTCCCTTAAATTTTTATTATCTTCTATTTATAACTTTCATGAAGCTGGTCCATTCTTACATTTAGAACCATATTAAAGTGCTGTAATTTTTTTCAACTGACAAACATAATTTACAAATTGAGAAGGAGAAAATGTGTTATGTCCTTATTTTTATTCTTTTGTTCTTCCTTATACTCCAGGATTCTTTTGTTTATCATTTCCCTTTGGTTTAGAAAACTTTCATTAGTCATTCTTTTAGGGCAAATCTCCTGGTGAAACCTGTTCTTATTTTTTCTCCATGTAGGAATGTATTTATTTCTTCTACATTTCTAAGGGATATTTCCACTGGATATAGAATTCTGAGTCAGCAGTTCCCTTAGTTCTTGAAAATGTTGTGTTAACTCATTCTGTGCTCCAGAATGTTCATTTCTGATGGTAAATCCATTGTCTTTTAGGTTATTTTTCTCTTAGAGTAAGATGTTTTCTTATTGCTGTTTCTCAGTTTTAATTTGTTTTAATTTCCCAAATTTGACTGTAACACATCTTGGTGTGTACCAGTTATTTATTTGGGTTTATCATATGAAGGTTTACTAAGCTTCTTGAATATGTATCAGCTTATCTTCGGTCAAATTGGGGAAGTTGAATTGTTATTTTTCTGGATTCTTTTCCATTCTCATTCCTTTTTTGTTCTTATGGAATTCTGATGACACAGTTTAGAGTTATTGCTTTGATCCACTTGTCCTGGAAGCTCTGTTCATTCTCTTTTCAGTCTGTTTTCAAATTGGTCAAGTTGTATTGTTTAAATCTTCAAGTTTCCTGATTTTTTCCTCTGATCCCTCCATTATGCTAATAAGTCCTGCACTGAGTGTTTTTAATCTCATTTATTATACTTTTCAGCTCAAAATTTTCCATTTGATGCCTCTTTACCTCTTACATTCCTCTGCCAATATTTTCTATTTTAAAAAATTATTTTAGCTGTGTACATAATTGCTTATTGAAATGTTTTATGAATATAGTTTTAAAATCTATCAGATAATTATAATACAAGTTGCTGTTCAATTTGTGTCTATTAGTGATCATTTTTACTCAGGTAAGATTCTTCTTCAGCTTGGCATAATGAATGTTTTATGGAAACAGACATTTGGGACAAAACACTGGATCTTATTTAATCCTTTCTTCTGGCTACTTCTGAGTTCATTCAGTAAGGTATTGAAAGAATGCTTCTTCAGTGCTAAGTGGAGGTAGAATTCCAGGTTTCTTTCTTTGTATTGTAGAACATAAAAGTAGAAAGAACTTCTAGGCGCTGTATGCAAATGGGTTTTCAGTTCCCCCACTGGACCTGTACTGATATACTACCCTATTTGGGAGGGTATCTTTCTTGTCACTGCTTTCTATGCGGGAGGAATAGTGATATCTATACCTGTATCTTGACAAAAATGGAATATCCCCAAATTTTGTTGTATTCTACTCCTGTTCTTTTTTCAATCCATATACTCCATATTTTGTTTTACTTTTCTATCTCTCGGTGTCTGTCCTAAAAGATTTAAATAATGTTTTTTGCAAGAATTCACGCATTTTCGTTTGTGGTCCTCTTAAAAGAGAGTGCTTCATCACAATATCTAACCACTCAGTAGTAGTTTTGGCTGTAACTGTTTTCTGCTTGACAACTTTTAGTGTACGGAGGTTTTATCTAACAAAAAGCTTTTTTTTTTTTGCCATGAGTTGTCAAATCATATTGTCCTACTGATGCTGTTCTAGACTCTTTTTATTATTCACTGTTGAGCAAGCTGGCCATTTAGGGATGATTTATTGGCAGTGGAAGTTCACAGTGGGGAAGGGACCAGCAGCCCTCCATGTTCACAGCCTGAAAGCACTCTCCTCCTCTGTTGCTGCAGTGACAAATATACCAATAAACCTACATCAGCAACTTCATCTGCTATGTTAAAACAAGTGAGATTTAAGGATGTTTCTATTGCAAGCCTTATTTACCTCGTTTTCTGGAAATTTATTGCTAATACAGGAGATAATTTTCTCAGCACTGAATGAAGCTCTTTCTTGACGAAGGGTATTACTAGTGTCTATTATTAATTCTTCCTGAGCCTTCTCAATAGTCTCATATTTAACCCTTTTTATTTCTTCTCATTATGAACTGTTTTGAGTAATTTGTACTTATGTCACTGAGTTTTATTTGTATCTTTGCTTCATGGGCCATGAAGTTTACTGATTCTTTTTTCTTCATTTCTGTCTTGTAGTTGTTATATCATTTCCCAAAAGGAGGTGAAAACATGCTGACTTAGGAAGATATTTTCTTAGTGCAGTGCTTTAAACTGCATTTATTGAGTACCTAATGTTTTACTCTTCATGTCATACTTCAGAAGAATCAAAAGAAGACATATATTGGAAGATGAGGTAACAAAGTTTTGATAGGGTTTGTTCAGGGGTAACAATTTTCAAATGGCAATTTAGCCTTCATCAAAATACTTTCTACAGAATTGGCAGAAATTTTCTTTAACTAAATGTTGTCTCCAGTTCATTCTTTGACTAGTTAGTGATTTCAAGTAAATACTTTCAAAGTTTCTGAATGAAGCATTTATTATATGTTAGAATGAAGTTATAAATGCCCCATATACTAATTGCTACTGCTTCCCATGGACTCCAACATAATGCTTATGTTGGAAGACTGAGCTAGTATGCTTACTTAGAGTTTTCATTTTATAAGGAAAAATCGTTCTACACATATAATGGTGCTATGTAATTTGACTGACTCCATCAGACACCTTGTCATAGAAGGTTGTTTTATAGGTCTTTTTGTGACAAAATGGAACTTTGACACACAGCAATAAGTGCCACTTTTATTTTACTATTGACTACAATTCCTAATTCATTACTTCTTCGAGGAACCAAAATAAGAGAGTTTATATACTTTTTCCATCCAGAATCATGATCTGAGTCTAGCCCACTATTAAAAATTTGAAAGCTATAGGGAATTATAGGTGATAAATAAAAATCTATAAATTTTCCACCCAGACATGTGGGTGAATATTCACATCAAGAATAGAACATTTCCTGTCAATCTGTTTCTGAGTATTTAAATTTAATTAGTATCATGCTGTTCGTTTAATTTTATTTCTTTGTTTTTATTTGGTTTAACATTAACATTTTTTCAATGCCTTTAAAATCTTCACAAATATGCTAATCACTGCATAACATATTTATTGAATTTTGCACATAAAAATAGGCCACAGGAAAACAAAGGCATACCATGCCCAATAGCAAGAGTATCACTAGTCAAAACTTAATATACAAATAAGATACCATCTTAATTCAAAGCCTGGAAGTGCTTTACAAGTTTTTTTTTATATAAAGAGTACAAGGAAAAAGGTGAAATGATCATAATTATTTGTGGAAAAATATTCAAAATTTCTAAAAATTGTATTAAAAATAAAAATTGTGTGAAGTAATTAATTTCTAGAAGTTAAAATCTGCTATAATTTAGCATGATGATCAAACCAGTAAAGAATTGGTATAGGAAAAGCCAAATATATCATTATAAAAATACATCTGTGTATACTTTCAAAATTAAAAGATAATGAAGATAATGCTTTAAATTGATTAAAACAAGTTTATTTATCATATGTACTTTAACAACTGGCAGCCCATCTGGATACATGTAGTCTTGAACTCACTAATTCATATAATAAGCAGAAATAAATTCTAGATAGATAAAAGGTTAAGTGATTTTTTATAAATAGCTCAAAAGCTGATGAAAACTTTAGGAGAAAGTTATTGTACCTTTGAAATCAATAAGAGCAATTTAATCAACAGAGAAAACTCAGATCCATAAAGAAAAATTTAAAACATAAAGATATTTTTGTATGATAAATTATTTTAAAATCTTGTCAAATGAAAAATAACAGGCTAAAAGAAAATATTGCAATGTATATGACAGAAAAAATAGCCATAATATTTTAAAATACCTGCAATTAGTTGAGCAAAAAATGAATTGCTATAAATAGACAATTAATAGAAGCATTCAGAAGACAAATAAACATAGGAAGCAAAGTTTTATTACATTAATAAAACTGAGATAGTCCTTCACCCAACTGAATGACGAACATTTACTACAGTGCTGCTGAATATATGAGGAAGGTCCCTTTCATCCATTGGTGGTGGCAGTAACTATTGATTATAGACCTTAAAATAGAAATATACATTTTTGAATTTAAAAATACATCTCCTTTGACCTCATGGTTCTACTTCTTGGAATCTTCCATCAAAGTAAAAACACTAATATGCAGTAATATATGCAGAATATTTATGTTAGAGAATGACCAAACAAAAACAAAAGGAAACAAATTTAAAAATTTGATTATCCTGAATGCCAGTAGAATGGCTAAATATTGACTGATGAGTACACTGCACTGTCAATGTGTATCTAATGAAAACAATAATCAGAGCTTTGTCAGATGACCCACAGAAATATGCACAATGTATAGTGTTGAATGAAAAAAAAAACAGTAATAGAAAGACCTGTAGAGTAATCACACTTATTTAAAATTAGGCAATGACAAAAATGGTCTTTGTGTATGAATTTATACTGAAAACCAAAAAGACCATGGAGAAATATAAACCCATATGCAAAAGGACTTATGTAAGTGGTATGAGCCAGAGTCAGTAAAGACAGTTGCAAAATGGAAAAATATTGATGCTTTATAAAATGTAGAGACTTAAATTCTATTTTATTGTAATTTTGCACAGGTTACATATACATGCAGAAAAAATGCAAGGCTCTCAGTATAGTAAAAAGCATGAATTGGTTCAGTGCTCATGACCACAATCCCCCCCAAAAAAACCCATGAATTGGGTGATGCAGTTTAAGAGAACTTTCTTTTGTGTTGTCATTATTTTGATAGTGAGTTTGAATTAAATTATTGAAAATTTACATTTATTCTTAAGTGTCCAAAGTTTGAACTATACATACCTTGTGCATAAATCATTCACATTTCAGACTATTTCTTAAATAAGATTTCAAAAGCACAGCTACAAGAGTAAAATATTCAAATAATTTAATAACTCCAGAAACTTTGTAATTGTATTTACCACCTTAGGTTTTAAGAGAATACTTTCCAATCTGTACTCTCCCCTTGGCTTCTGGCTTGGTCATGTTAGTTTGTCCATTTTTTTTTTTTTTGGAGAGTCTCTCATTTTTAGAATTCACATGATAGCCAAGTGTGGTCACAGGCCTGTAATCCCAATACTTGGTAGGCTGAGACAGGAGGGTTACCAGGAGGTTGCGGTCAGCCTGTGTTACACAATGAGTTCAAGGCCAGTCTGAACTATATGGTGAGACCCTGTCTCAAAAGTAAATAAATAAATATTCTAATCACAACATGTAGACACATAAAGCAACATAATTTTAAAACATTCAATACATTCATAACTGAGTTGTAGTAATACTAATCCACAATTCCCATTTAGGAAGAAGAAAAAGCACTATTAATATTTTTTTCTCTATGTTTTCATTATATGATGTGGATATAAAAGGGAATTGGAAATATCTAACAAAATCACATACACATTTAGGTTTAATGTTATACTCTCATTTCTAAGAATCTATTCCAATACCCATTGATAAAAGTGTAAAATGGCACATGTGAAAGATTTTTCCTTGTGACATTTAATGTAATGTCAAATGCCGTAAGTAACCATTGTAAAAATGAATATCTACTAGCAGGTTCTTTCAGTAAATAGTACAAGGAAATGGAGAAAAGACATCAGTTATCTACAAGACATTTGTTTCAGGACTACTGTCAATAAAAACTCCACAGTTCTTGAAGTCCTTTATATAAAATGGCTTACTATTGCATAGAATTTATATACATTACCTATATATTAAATTATCTCTAGATTACATACACTATCTAGTACTATGAAAATAGTTCTTATGCTGTATTGTTTAGGAAATAATCACAAGCAAAACATCTGTACATGTTCAGTACAAAAACAATTTTTTTCTAAAGTATTTTTGATGTGCAATCAGTTGACTCCACAAATGTAGAACCTGAGGACAGGGAGGGCTGACTTTATATACAAATACAATGATTTATAGGATATTTTGTTAAGTGACTAATGTATTCTTTAGGATAAGTATAAGTATGTTCCTCACTATTGCAGGGATTATAACTACACTAAAAATATCGTTCTTTATCTAAAATCAAAATTTAACTGGGAACTCTGTATTTTTATTTGTTAAATCTGACAATCCTGTTTGGGAAAAAGACTTTGAGATGCAATTTAGTGCACAGGCTGTTTATAAAGCAATGCTCCTGGGATCAACACCTGTAAGTACAAGCTATGAAAGCAGGATGCAGCAAAGGGAGAAATATACACAAGAAAGTCCTGTCATGACCCTCAGCTGGTGCCATGAGGAGCAGTGGTGCTACATTGGCTCCTCGGGGGCCTCCCCGAGTCTCCCTAGCCACACTTTTGCACTTTCTCCTCTCTGTTGCTCACTGGATATGATCACACAGCTCTCTGTGCTAAATCACCTCTAAGGAGGCTGATGCCAAAGACCATCTCCTTGGAACATTCTCAGCATATCCTTTTACTGAAGGGGACTCTGGGTGACTAATTTCCATGCCTTTCACAGTGAAAGAAACAAAACACATTTTTAGAAGGTATATTATTACCTTTGCTTATCAAGTTATAAAATTCAATAAATGGGACAGTTGCTTATGTTTGTTAAAATAAACACTAAGAATATATTAAAATTATTCAAAATGGTTAATAATAGTAAAAAAAGGAAGTGAGAAAAAGAAAGACAAAAGTCAGATGTCTCTCCATATAATTTATTAAATCATTTTGACTTTTAATATAAGTTCTTATGTCATAAAAAATGAAATTTTAAAAAGGAAAAAAATCTCTTAAGATTAGTAAAATAAATAAATCTATATCAACTGTGGCCTGACAAATCAGAAGGTAATGCATTTAGCAATTCTAGAACAAAGTGTCTTGGTTATATAAACTTAGTAAAATATATTCCAAAGGCAAAAATTTAAGGACTATAAAATATTTTAAACTTCATTCATATTATTGTTTTGATACTGTAGTACCTATACATAGAATTGTTGCAGAAAATTCCCAAACCAAACTAAGCTGAAAGGAAGACTCGTTGCACCAAGGAGATGAGAAGGCAGCAGTTAATCTTTCCAACCGCAAATTGTTGCAGGATAATTCTACAAAGGCAACAGCACTGAATTTATAGAGCTCAGTTTATATAGAGTTTAGAAGTGGGAGGCACAAAGCAAGTTACAAAATGTTACATAACTGGTCACATACATTGAGTCATATATTGACAGGCAGGCTAGTCTTGAACAGATTTGTTGAAACAAAGTAATTACTACAATACAGAAACATTCTGGGGATCAAGGGGAGGGGCCCTTGCAGTGCAGCATAGTTAAAGACATTACCGGAATATAGAAACATTCCAGGAAGGGGACCTTGCAGGCTGTCCTTGACTAGCCCAGGGTACCATCCCTGCAGAGCACTACTCTGACCCAGTGCTTAGCAGAGATATGCACCTGGGCTTTAGACACTGTCAAGGTCAGAAATGTTGTCAGAGACCTCTAATTGATCATGAAATAACTAACTATAAATTTACCATTTTATAAATATGTTCTTACATTGTAATTGTGTCCCAACAGGATAAAACAAATAGTTTTTCTAGTATTATTGGAAACTCAGTTTCTATTTTTTATTTTTAAAATTAATTTTAAAATTTTTATTAGTACATGTTTGTAGTACATACAATTCGCAGTCATCTTGAGGAATGGGTGCACCTTTCAGTTTTTAAATCCAAGCTCCTGTTTATGGCACATAAAGTTTATATTCACTGAGGATATCAGGGTCCTGTACATGACATATTCTTGTTCTACTTACTTTCCCTTTCCCTGGAAGTCTGAATTTTTAGTATAGAAAAAAAAAAAAACCTACCAGTAAACAATCCAAGAGTTTAAGTAAAAATCTTGTGGGATTATGTTTGAATTGGAAATGGAAAATGATTCATTTTTTTAAACAAATTTATTTTCTAGCCTGGAACACTTAAAAGTCCTCAAGCTCTACGTGCTCGGATTGTGGTCTCTAAATACCATTCTGTTCAAAGGGGAACCTGCAGCAAGACAGTTTTCAGATTCTTAGGTAGTGAGGAAAGAGATGGTTCCTTACTCTGAATATTGGGAAGTAAAGCATTTATCCTGCCTTTCTTTACATATTGGCTGACAAAGGAAAGTTTTAAAGAATTCCAAACACTTGGCATGATGACTACATGCCTGTTGTGTCAACTACTCGGGAGGCTGAAAGCAGGAGGCCTGGTTATACCCAGGAGTTAGAGACCAGGTCATCTGGGCAACATAGTACTGCCCCATCTCACAAGAGGAAGGAGAGCAGAAAGAGGAGAAGAGAGGAGAAGGACAAGGAGGAGGAGGAGGAGAGGAGGAAGAGAAGAAGGAGGAGGAGGAGGAGGAGGAAGAGGAGGAAAGCAAGGAAGAGGAATGAATGAATGAATGAATTAGAAAAATCATCATTTTGCAATCCATAATCAAGGAATTTAGGCAATAGTTATTAACAGATTCTAATGCTGCGAAGTAAAGGATTGATGGAGTGCTACATATTTTTAGGTTATCAGAGACCTCCGACACACACACACACACACACACACACAGAATTTTAAGGGACGCATTTTAATTTTTATAGTAGAGGAATTAGGTATCTCCACAGGATCCCATATATACCTGCTGATGAGTCTTTGTATTGCGTTACTATTTGGGACAACCAAATATTATGGAGTACATTTTGTGTATGAACTATGTTGAACTTGAATCAAATCAAGTATGTGGATCTAATGAACAAATTGAAGGCATAGGGAAAGAGGGAAACATGTCAAATGGCATCACAAGGACGAACCAGGTCCAGCCGAAATGAAGCCATCCTAAAAGTAACTAGAGAGGACAGATTCAGTTTATATAAGTAAGTAGCACTAGGGATGAAAAGGAAAGGGAGAAAAATAAGATATAAAAGAATCAATTTATTGATGTTGCCTAGATTCTGAATCATATGAACAAACTCAAAAAAGAAATTTTAGGAAAAATTGGAAGCATGAACATGGACTGTAGTAAATAATGTGTAGGAACTACTGTTAAATTTTTAGATGTAATGTTGGTTTTTGTGATTATGTGGGAATATGGCCATTCCTTTTAGGAATATATAATAAATATTCATGGGTAAAATATCATGATGCTTAAAATTTGTCTTTGAACAAGAAATACATGAAACACATGGGAGGTTAGATGGCCTTGAGTCTCAGTGAGAGATATGTAAAGGTGTGTCTTTAAAATTGACTTTTGTATGTGTCTATAAACTTAAATAATAAAAAGCAAATTAGAAAAATTCTGCATTTTAACACAGATATTTATCCTTTTTTCTCTCATGTTACCGTATCATTTCTTAATTCTTATATCCTTTCTTCAATATTAAGACTACCTACCTGTGCCAAGGATATGGCTCAGCACAGCAGCGCCTGCCTGGCAAGAGCAACGTCTTGGGTTTGATACCCGGTAACCACCAGAAAAAAAAAATATCTACATCATCTTCCTGAGTCAGAAAAAAGATCTCTTAAGATTTTGTGATTCTTAGACTACATGTAGAGTTCTCAAAAGTGGTTTTGTGATTTTGTGTCTTGAAGGATATTTATCAATATCTGAAGATATTTATGGGTGTAACAATTTCATGTACTACTGACATTTAGTGAATGTTTCTTTAATTAATTAATAAATTGATAAACGAACAAAAACCAGAATAATTTAGTGCAATGAACCAGGAAAACTTTAATAGATTATGGCTCCCTTTGATGATGTATTAATAATTTTTATTGGAGTATTTTTTCAAGTGGGGCTACAATTCTATATTAGTAAGTTGATGCTTGTTCCATAGTTTAGTCTAAAATAAGAGTTAAATAAATGGAGGATTTTACATTGTAAAGATTATATCATGGATCAAAGGTAGACTGAAATGCTGAGATTCTTACCTGAAAATTTTAATTTTTTTTTCGTTCTTAATTTGTGATGAGATTAATCTTAAAATTTCCTGCAAGTATTAATTAAACTATAATTGTAATTATTATTCACATAGACAGCTCTTAGTCTACATTACCCAGATTCTTGTACCTTTTCCTTTGCAGGCACTGAGAAGGAATAATATGAGTGAAAAGAATGTTCCTATCTTTCATTAATATGAAAGAGAAATGTTGTTTTACACGTTGGTTGTTTTTACTTCTGGTAAATGCAAGTTGCTCCTTCCTGTCTTTCTATATACTACTCACTCTGTCCTCCTTCTTTTCCATGCTTCTGTTACTGTAACTGCCTTTCCTAAATCCCTTCTGTAGGGCACTGGGCTTGGGGAATCTCAAAGCATAACTGCTATCATATTCTTGTTTTTAATTTGTATTTTCCAAATTTATTTTTTTTTTACTTTCCTGAAAAGCCATAAGATTTACAGAATAATTACTCCCTATAAGAAGACATAGGTGCCTTGTAAACCTGAATATACATTTGTTTCATTGGTTGACTATTTGTATGGTTAGAAGTATATTTTTAATAAATACATTCTCTTAAGAAAAGGGGTAAAATCCCCAAAACTTACAGTGCTCTTAAACTGAACAGGTAAGAGCAAGACAGCATATTGGGAAATAGCTTTCATTTTCATAAATGCTGTAATTAATCATTTGAGGACTAAACCTATGGCCGTGACCCCTCCTGTTCTTTGAAGTCTCCACGCCCACTTTCTGTATGAATTGAGGTGTTAAGTCCTAGTGTCAGTGCCAACTCTAACTTAGAAATTACATTCTTCCCACTCAGAAATTCCTCCTGGAGTTTCAACAGGAGAAATTATTCTTCATTTTCCCTCCTGAAAACTGTTGTGTAATACTGCTTGCAGAGAGAGGATGATTGGTTCCACCCTAGAGCTTGCTGGATTTCTGCAGAAGTTGAAGCTGTGTCTATATATAGTATGTAAAAAGCCTTAGGCTAGCTGTAGATGAAAAGCGCTCCAGATATGTAAGGTATTATTACTACTAACGCGTTATTATTTTAACTTTTCTGCAAGTTACAACGAGCTTCTAAAAATGTGCCTAACAGTATCACAGCCAGGTATGCTTTGTACTCTTAGCCCTTCACCTCTCACAATTTGTTTCTCTTATATCAGCACTACCTGTCAATTTTTATTAAGCAAAGTAATTTCAGGCATTTTTGAATATTTTTTACTCTACATGACCTTGGGAGGGGAGTGAAATGACCAACAAAACCAGTGGTTAAAGCTTCACTGTTTGAGAACCACTAAATAAAAGGAGCATAGTCTGCCTTGCTCAGGAATTTTTTAGAAATTTAAAAATTAGGAAAAAAATAATCTGCTTCCATCACAGTGAGCCTTAAACATGATCCACTTGCTACCTGCTGACTTAATCAATCCTTTTCAGTTAAAAAATAGAAATTGGAGAGTGATATGCATGATGGACATTTTAATAAAGTACATTGGGATTTCCTTTTCTTAATGGGAAATGAAAATAATCTGAAGGTGGCCAACTCACCTTCTCAAACTTTCTGACAAATGAAAAGCAAATGACATGGAATCATCAGGGCCTGGTTGCAGTTCTATGTGTTTATTGCAATGTTGAACCTATTGGTTTCCATTTCCTTGGAATCAGAGAGATAAATGTGGATCAGTGTGATGACCCGAGGCCTGCTCTTTAGTAAAGGTGTTTTGATTTTGATCTCAGAGATGATCAAATAATCGTGTTCTTCTCTGGACATAAAACCAGTCAGTTCCCACTCACAGTATGTCTTCGGAAGTAAAGGGCAAAGAAAAAGACCTGAGGTATGAATTATTATATGTCCATTTTCATTGTCACTGCCAAGTAAAAGCCTTTGTACCTCTAACTAAGAGGGACCAGGAACAACTATAAACAAAGACAACCTTCTACTCAATAGGTCAAATAAAAAACCTGCTATTCCTATCATAAGGAATATTCTAGCTGTAAATTTTCTTCCTTCTGTCATGTGAAGGTGACAGAATTCAAATTTTTTCTAGTAAGAGTCCCAGAAAAAAAAGAATTTTTTTTTCTTATGGGCAAGGGCCATCCAATAGAGCTATCTGTGATGATGGAAATGTCATGTGTCTGTGCACTCCAGTAAGGTCACTACCCATATATGACTGTTGAGCACTTCTGAAATGTGGCTAATGAAAGTGAGAAACTGACTTCATATTTTAGTCACTTTTTTATTACTGGGACATAAGCTGGATACCCACAAGGGTTAAATTCGCTTATTGTTTATTCCATAGTCAGTTGGCTCCCATGCAGAAACAGCATGACAGAGGGGGACAGCAGAGAAAACTGCTCACACTGTCGAGGCCAGGAAGCAGAAAGATAATGGAGGAGCTGGGGGGCAAACACACCCTTCCAGGCCATGCCTCCAACCAGGCCTCGTCTCCTAACAGCAAGTCAGTTATAAATGCACTAGTGGACAAATCCATGATGTACTGGTGTAACACCTCCATGGTTCAGTCACGTTCCAAACACATGAGGCTTTGGAGGGACAGCCCATATTTAAAGCATAAAGTATTTGTTTTAATAGCTACAAGCTGGCTATTGGCTACCACAGGAAAAGGTGCAATCTAGGCATCAGGAAAAGTAGACATCTCCAACCCATAAACTGTCCAGTCTTTGCAAGGAAAGCCTCAGGCTGTACACTTTGATAGGCAAGATGATATAGGTCAAAGCACAGGAGTCTGGAGTTGGAACAGCTGAATTTCAGCCCTCAAATTCATGATGTTAAATAGTTACTTCTTTAAGGCATGGAAATAATACTTACCTTGTGAATTTATGGTGAAGATTAACAGACAAAATGTTCTTATGACACCTAGCAAAAGGCTTGCCATGTAAAAGGTACCCATCAAATGTTAATACTTCCTCACAATCATTATAAACGTGGTGATGATTGAAGACCAGGCCTACTAGTCTAAGCGCATTTAATTGTTATAGGATGTGGGTGGATTTCTGGGAAACCAACCAAACTATGTGAACTTTTTCAAAGGTTGGATTTATTCCATCCATTCATTCAATATACGTGTAAATACCAGGTTCCATACAGCACTCTGCTAGGCACCATAAGGGATGACAGAGGAGACACCAGGAATACTGACCAGCCCTGAATTCTTACAGTAGCTCAGGCCAATCTATGTTTACATTAATAGGGAAGTTGCAGCAATGATTGATCAATAGTGAAATTCTTGACTAATGCAATGATAGATATAAAAACAAGTCCCTTCACAATTTCCTGGTTAGTGACCATAATTCAATATACTTCCTATTTTTTCACTCTTATTCATTAACAATTTTAAGCTCCTATAGGGCAGATATGTTACCTTAGTTTTATTTACACGGTGGTGGAATTAGTTGTCTACAGTTGAAAAAAAAAGCCCATAAATTAGGGTAAAGATTAACAAGTATCAAAATAATGCTTGAAGAACACTATTTATGTTCTCTTTGCAATAGGGTTTTCCATCTTGAGTTTTGAACTAAAAGGGTAAATGCCCAGGATCAGTGAGTTAAGCTTTGGAATAAACATCCTGACCTGGGGTCACAAATCTGCAAAAGCTAGGAAAGTCAGACACTCTGGGCAGTCACACTGGCTGTTTGCTTTGGTGCTCAGGAAGCAAGACCAGCACAATACTGTTGGCCAGAGGGTTTTGAAGCAGCCCGGAAAATGTGAGTGACAATCACAGCCTTCTCCCATCAGGTCAATGATTTTAATCCAAGCCAGGCATAAAATGACAGAAGCTTCACTAATTGTCAGTGTCCCTGGCACATCCCAGTGTCCATCTCAAAGTCAACAGCGCTGCCTGGCTTTCAGATTTCAAGAAGCGATTTGGGTTAGTGGCCACCATTACCTGTCAGGGGATTTCCATGAGACAATTAGTCACAAATAAGTCCTATCAAGATTATATTCCAGTTTGAAAAAATATAACTCACCTTTTAAGCATGTAAAGCGAAGAAAAAAAGAATATTGCTTGAACTTTAATATTTAGAAAAATTGAAAGGAGAAAAACAAACCACTGAATTAGAGATTTATATTGCCCTCTGTTGTCAACTCTTAAATCTGGAGGAAGGGATTAGATGATTCATCTTATGGTAAATTTATGGCAGATAGAGGATTAGAAGGTGTTATTTATGCCTGATGTAGCTAAAAAGTAATTTCTGAAATTTTGAGCCACGATAGCTATTAAATGAGTCAGTCAGATGCTAATTTCTCCAGTTTCTGTGTAGGTCTGTGAGGGAAGTTTTAGCGGCAAGACCCTTTTCTGTGTAGCAGATATGACAGAATAAAGGGAAGTGGTTAGGAAAAAAAAATGTCCAAAAGAGTTTTATCTTACAGGGGAAAAAAAATGACACACTAGAAAACCCAGGCATGCGGCAGTTGATTTCTCAGTTGGGATGTATTCAGGAAAAGATGGCAGCATGCCTTCCCCATCAGGACTTGGTAATCATTCCACTATTCATGAACAGATGCCTTGGTCAGATCCCCAAGTGTAAGTGAATTCATTAAAAGATCCTGGGAATTGGGGTATTAATTCTAAATCATTACATATTATAGATTTGCTGGAAACAAGTAGGAGGACATGGCAAGGAGAGAAAATAGAGATTATGTCTAACTCTTGGCCAGAAGTTGGTTTCATGAGATCACCAAAAGAACTCTTTTTGGATAAGTTTTAAACTCTTTAAAAGAGAGAAAAAAAATTAAGCAGTTATTGTCAAAGTGTAGGTGATATAAGACAAAGTAGAATGATGAATGCCAGGTGCCATATATGGAAAAACTAGAAATAATTTATTGGATGGAAGAATATGCACAGATGATTTTGTTCTTTATATACTTTTAAAAAGAGTATTTGATTTTTTTTATAAAAGAGATTGTCCTGTAGAATGCTTGAAATGATGTTTATGATAGTAAGTAGTGCTCTAAATATATTATGGTATTTTTTTTTTTAAATTTGGGCTTAGTTGCTCTTTCTAGTTTTTTTATTTTTTCACTCAGACAATTTGGCACTGGTTGATGTGTGGGTGGATATATTTTCTCACCTGCACAATTAAGTTGAAGTTATTTTTGGAATCATTTTCATTTTCAGCTATTATGATGATACCATACTTGGGAAAAATGCTGTTGAGTTTGAGTTAAGAGATTCTGCATATCTAAGGGCAAAATGTAACAATAAGGTTACATGAAGAACTTCAAAATAGCATTGAAATTGTTATACCAAGAATAAAGTTTTTCAGTACACAATTCTAATAGAGATATATTTCTTTTTATGTTCTGGTTGTATTTTATAAATTCTAACATAACAATTCTATAGGGCTATACTAAGTGCTTCTATCTACTTTTCAAAAGAATTAATGTCATCAATAAAAAGAGTTGCTTGAATGGTCCACATGAAATTTTTTTATAGAACATTACTGAAATGGATTATAAAAATGTATTTTATTTTTGTAATGGAGTCCTGCATTTAATCTTTTTTTGGGTAGTTTGTTTTGGTTTTGCCTATCACTTCTACCCTCCCTCCTCCTGAGTCCTATCAAAGCAGTTGAATGGCAAATTCTTTATTGATGCATTGGTCCACAAACAAGAAATGTGGTTCATGGTGACTGTGCAGTGTTTGAGCAGAGAAATAGAAGTCTGAGGGAAAACACAAATTAGACATCTGTCTATTTAAATTATCATTCTAGACCAGGGCTGAGAAAACTGATACCTATGGGTCAAATCTGGTCCACCATTTGCTTTTTTTAATAAAGTGTTATTAGAACACAATCTGATTAGTTTACATGTCATCTATCCCTGCTTTCGTACTAAAATGGCTAAGATGAATAATTTCCACATAGATCATGTGGGTTTCAAAACCTGAAATATTTACTATTTGGGTCTTTACAGCAAGAGTTTCCCAACTCATGTCTAAAACCCGATTTTATACCTTTTATTTTAAACTTTACATTTTTTTTCCTTTAAAATGTGGTAACTATTACAGATTCACTAATTCAAAAGATAGTTCAACTCTCTTCTTGGGGGGATTTCTAAATCATGGTTCTAAAAAATTCTATATTGCTCTCTTTCCACTATCCTTTTTGGGAGACCATATGACTCAGTTCTGGTCTTAATAATTGAATGAAAGAGGGCTGTGGGGATTATAGGAAACAGCCATGGTTAGCACTCTTCTTACTCTATGTCCAATGCTCCTGCCTTGAATATAAAGTTGACATATCTCAAGGCTTTTGTGAGAAAGCCCAAGGAGATAGTAAATATATAGTTATGGTATAAGGGATGATCAAAAAGTACAGTGAATGTTTAAATTTAAAATAGACTTATTACATTAAAAGATACATTGCTAAGAACAACAGGAAAAATGTGTTTGGAAAGAGAAAAGTATTTCAAGAAGAGGGGCATTAATAGCCATTGGTCTTTTACTGTAATAAACTTTTTAAATTTAAACACTCTATTTTAAAAGTTTTACACTCTATTTTAAAAGTTTTGATTAAAAGTGTTGATCTTGTTGATCAACAATTTATGACAATTTCTGTCTAATAAAAATGTAGCAGTGTCTCCTTTCCACATTATTCACTGGATCTGGCACCCCTCAAGTTCTGGCTTTTTCTGAAAGTCAAAATGACCAGGAAAGATAAACCTGTTCAGTCAATTCAAGACATCTGGGCAGCTGAGAGCGCTCAACTAAAGATACCGAAGACTTTCAACCCTTCTTTGGAAAGTGCCAATAATGATTAGATAGTGTGTTTGAAGCAAAGGAGAGTATCTTGAGGGGAATTAATGGAAACATGTGTTTTACTGTAAGCTTTTTTACACATTTTAAATGTTTTTCAATCACATTGTACATCTTCCATTTTTGTTAATCAACTCTAAGTAAACCTACATTGTATAAAATGATAATTGACTCCATAAATCTCACTTTCTTGGCAAGGAAAAGGGTGGGGAGGGAGAGCTGTCACAAAGTCTAAAATAAAAATAGGCCACCCAAATAGTCTACATTGACATGTGGTGCTAAATTACTAATATTCTCTCTACCTGAAACAGTTTTCTTGAGCTCCTAATACCTTTTTCTTCATCCACCTATTTAACTTTTACTTCTTTTTTAGGTCTATGCTAGTCTTCAAAGATGGCTGCCAACAATTCCTTCCCTTCTTGTTTACCCACATAGTGTATCTCTGAATGCCCTTGAATATAGATTGTTCTTTGTTACTTGATTTTCTTTGACCAAAGAAATGTAGCTCATATTACATCTGGGATACTTAAGGACCAGAGTTTGAGAAAAGAAAGGAAGTGATCCAAATAGGAGTCATCTGCTGTGTTCAATGACATTGATAGTTAAGTAGGATGGAGACCAGGATACAGTAATTTGGATCACTGGATACATTGTTATTGGATACAGTAATTTGGATGTCATTCTTAATTTGGATTGTGGGAATCTCTGTGGAGTAACAGAGCAAAATTCTAACTGAAGAAGATTTAAGGAAAAATACAGAAAGAAAATGAGGAAAAATAGAGATAACTCTTCCATATCTTGCTGAAAATCAAAGAACAACAGAGAAATAACTGACTCCGATGATTATATATGGCAAGAATAATTTTTAAAAGGGCAGCAGCATCTTGTCTAAATCCTATAATACAATTCTCAGGTTTAACCCACAGTTTAAAGACAGTGTCCACTCATTGTAAAAACAATATTCCTGAGAGCAAGGTTAGTGCTTGGCACATAATTTCTTGGCAAATTATCATCCTTTTGTTTCAATTTCCATAATTTATAACAGGAATTAAAATTATCATTTTAGAAAGTAATTGCCTAGATAATTTTGTTTTATTTGTGACTTGTAAGTTTGATAGTTCTCATTTTTCCAGATTCTTCTACTTGAACTTGGTAGAAAACATAAAAATTGATTTCAAGAAATATGATCTTAATAAGTGAGATTTTTTTCTTCATATAAAGAAATTTGGAAAATTTAGAAATATATAGACGTTAAATGGAAGAGAGTGCATACGTAGGAAAGTAAAAAGATTTTAAGCCAAAATATGAAATTGTTCTTGCTCATTTTATTTCCTCCATGTATTCTGTTGTAAATTTATGTTCATATGACTATACTATGTCATTAAGATCCATGAAAAATGTGTTTACTATGCTTGAAGAGAGAAACTAGTAGTAATTTAGACTGGATGGGGTAAAAATCACTGCAGAAAAATTCTCTCAACTCTGCAAGTGAAATTGTATACCCTAGGAATTACAAGGGTTTATGCTGTGTCCACTTTGTTGGAGATCATATCTGAACTCTGCAACCTGGAAAAGTATATCTCAATCACATCTTATGACAAACACCTAAATACAAAATGTATTGAAAGAATGAATCAACGAGTGGAATATTTTGCATTTAAAAGCTCAGATTCCCCTAGTGAATATATATGATCATTGTGGTACACACACTCTTTAGAATCATGCTCTTTAAGGCATGATACTTTGTAATATTTTGTGCATAATTTTAAGTTTGTTTGTTGTTGAGACCTATTTTTTGGATTCTCAGGGGTCTAACGTGCTTTTTTGGACAGTGTCAGCAATAGTATTACATGATTCTTTTCATAGTATTTGTAGGAAAATTCACCTTGTAAACTGAAGGGCAGAAGTTGTCTATAGTTCAGGTATGTGTATAATTATCTCTGTTCACTATGATTGTGGTCAATTTTCAGGAGTATAGAAAATAGTGTTGTGGTTCCTTTCTATTTTAATAATTAACTACATTTCCTCCTAATAAAGGGAGTTTGGATGTAGTTTTGTATTTTTGTCAAACTCAGTTGCTTCCATTTCCTGATGTTTAACAAAAATGTATCTCTTTTAAAATAACGATCCTTTGGTTATATCAGTGAAAACTGCTCTTTATTTTTTTCTACAAAGGCAACTTTACCATGGCCAATATCTATAGGGAGAATTGATAAATTTTGCATAAAAGGAGGATGTTTTTCACTTTAATGTTGTTGTTGCTGTTTGTGTCGTATTGGAATTTGAATCTTCAGCCTTCACACTGAACTACATCACTACCCCTTGTTTTCATTTTGTATTGTAAGACAGGGTCTTGCTGAGTCACTCAGGTGCCCAGGCTGGGCTTCAATTCGAGAGCTTTCTTAGCTTTCAGAGTGCTGGCATTATAGATATACACTACCAGGTCCACTTCAATGCTTCCTAGAGTCACGAAACATTTTGACATGACTTACTGGTTAGCCTTTTTTACATACCAGATATTCCATTGTTAAGTCAGGAGAACCCTGCTATTGATCTTCTACTGATGAATGAAAAGCCCACCTCTTCACAATGCCCGCTTTGCTCTGTCCAGTGATAGCAAGTAATGGCTGCTCTCCTACCCTAGCTGGAAGTAAACCAGCTGGAAGGTGATCTGATTTTGTCATTGTAACCCTTCTCTGTTCTTGTTGAAAATCTCAGTGGAGAGCTAAAACATATTCAAGATGCTAGTTATAAGACTAGCTTTGTTTTTTGGTTACTGATTCTATGACAAGCATTGTACCAATTATTTCCTATGTTTTGTCTCATTCTAGACTCCTTCAGGAAGTAAGAACTATTGCATTTTCATGGATTTGAGGCTCAGGCATGCCATGTATCTTAACCAGGATCATGTAGACAGGAAGTTGTAGAAGGCACAACCCTACAGTTACCTGCGTTTTCAACTTTCTTCAAACGAATAATGTGCTTGTTGTCTCTCTCAAGGAAGCCTTTATTGATGGCAGACATTTGGGGCTGTACAGCCTGTTGCGGTGACCAATCTCTTATCTAAGTCCATGCCTATTTCTTGGGAGACCAGGAATCTGCCACACAGCTCTCCATAAAGCCACTATGAAGAATGTTTGAGGGATTTAAAGTGGGAATTCTTGTGCAAGGCCTGTGTGCCTGTATGACCCTGTATCACCAGCTTTATGACCCCACCTATAAGACTTAATTCCTGGGCTGGGGGTTTAGCTCAATGGTAGTTACAGAATAAAATAAGACAAAACAAGCTTGTAATTAACTTTGACTTAACCTTTGGAACTACTGTTGACTTGGGCCAGGTAATGACAGTCACACCAAGCAAATGTGATGTTGAACACAGTGAAGATTCAAATGGCAGAAGCTATGAGTGGCAATTTATAGCAGAAAAGAAGAAGTGGTTTCCAGGCAGAGTTTAATTCCCACAAAGTTATTTTGGCACGGTTTGGGACTTGTAACAAATATTTTGTATAGAAAAGGCAATTCGTGGGCATGCTGGTGGACACCTGTAATCTCAGTTCTCTGAAGATTGAAGAAGGAAAATTTAAGTACAAACCCAGTTAAGAAAATTTATCAATTTAGCAAAACTCTGTCTCAAAAAAAACAAGAAAGAAAAAGAAAGAAAGAAGAAAGAAAGAAAGAAAGAAAGAAAGAAAGAAAGAAGAAAGAAAGAAAGAGAAAGAAAAATGAGACTGAGGATACGAAGTCCCTGCGTTCAGTCTCCCATACTTCAAAAATAAATAAATGAATGAACAAATGAGTAAATAAATAGGCAGGCCTCTCATAATTCTTTACAAAGAAATGTGATTTAAAGCAGGAGTAGAATAGGAATTAATTGGAATGTTTGATAAAAATCTAAGGCATCTGAACACTACTGTGGTACAATTCAGTAGCGTACCACTTGATGACCTGTACTACAGTTTTGTTTTGTTTCGTTTTTGTTGTTGTTGTTGCTGTTGTTGTTGTTGTTCTTTAGGACAGGTCTTGTTATGTTCTATGGCCTTAAGTTCATTATGCATCCCAGATTGGTCTTGAACTCACGGTGATCCTGTTGCCTCAGCTGAGTGCTGGGATTACAGACATGCCCCACCGCACCTGGCTTATACTGTGAAATACTTTGTATAAATGTTTCTGTTCACTTACTGGTACATGTTATGTGGGTTCTCAAGAACTGGTACACTGATTTTTAATTCATATCACAAAACTCATTTTACAATGTTTTTGCCTTTGGGCTGGTCCATAAAACTCTATGAGCCTCCATCCTCTCACATAAAATTGGGATATTAATATAAGCTAGTGTACATAAAGTGCTCTGCACAATGTTTAGCACTCAGTTGATTGCAACAAATGGAGGCTGTTTTACTACTTCTCATAAAAGCACCATCAGTTTTTTACATATTTATTCAACAGGTATAGGTTGAATACTTACTATGCACTAGAAGCATATAGGGCAGATCACTGTAGTAGTGGCATTTACTTTACAGGGTGCAAACAAATAAATAAACCAGTGAATACAAGAAAAGAGTTGAGGAAGTTTGCAAAAAAAAGCTTCTGTAACAATAAACTGTGAAGGAATAACCTGGTGTGCTTCACTAAAGCAATGAGACATGAGCTGCAGTGGGAAGGATGAGAAGAAGAGAAAGGAATATTGCAAAGGATAGAACAAGTGCAAAAGCTTGGAGGTAGAATGAGGTTCAGTTTTCAAACAAACACATGAGACAGAGGTAGGCTCTGAGCTCGCAGAGGTGGCTACATGTGGAGGTACAGGGTTTCTAAAGGGCTGGCTTCATTCCACATATACAGAAAACATTTAAAAGCATTAAGCTGGGGCATGGCATGCTGTGATTTTTGTTAAAGTGACTCGGGTAGTCACGTAGATAATGGCTCCCAGGCAGATGTGCCCAAGGGCCATTGCAAGTGTGTCTAGATGAGGGTAGTGGTGGCATGGGTCCCACAGTAAGCGTGATGAATTGAAATGCCTGACCTCTCTTTGGAGGGAAAACTGAGATGAAGCAGCAGCAGCTAGTGAGTTAGTGGTCTCACTTCTGATAACAGGTTTTGTTAGCTAAGAAGGACATGGCTGTTATCATCTGTGAGAAATACCAGGATGAAGTTAAAGCATGTCGGCTCTATTTGGATATATGAAGAGTGGGAGAGATTCATTGTCCTGTTTGGATGAATCTTGGCATTTTCCTAGTATTGTCACAATATCCCTTAGCAGGACTTTGACAAAAGGAAACATATTTACCCCAATATACCTTCATAAATTGTCTTCTCATATTTCGAACCAAGCAGACAGAGTAAATAAAAGCTGTACTGTCAGAAAACATGACTACATGATAATTACAAAGGGCTAGAGGCAAGAATGATTATGGTTTAAAAGCAGTACAGGTCCAGAGTTTGGGTCTGGGAACATGCAAACATTCTGGGGGTGGATGAGGTGAAAAATGTATGAGCATGTTCTTGTACCTGATGCTACTGTACTGGACACCCCCAAAAGAGAAACACTGCAAATTTTATGTATTTCACTACAGTAAAACTTTGCAACAATAACCCAAAAAAAAGGGACCCTATGAGGTATGATTTTAAAAGTTTGCTGATTGTGTAAATTTTAAAAAGTTATAACAGCAAGCACACAGTCATGAGTTTGATCCCTGGTACCAAAAATAAAAGTTATTACAGTACAAAATAGTGTTATTAATCCCCTCAACAACTCCCTCTTCCTTTGAATACACCTATCCCATCACTCTTACCACTTCCTGAAGTAGTTCTGAAAGTCCTGTTTCCTCAGTATCTTTAGCTGCATTGTTGTGGCTGTCTTGATGTCCTTACTCAGTTCAAAATGTTTACTTCTCCTGGTCATTTTGACTTTTGGAAAGAGCCATAAGCTCACAGTGCCAGATCTGTTGAATAAGGTAAATGAAGACACACCATGATGTTTTTACATGCCAGATTTTCTGTTGGATGCCATTCAGCATCAGCATTCACTTTGTTTTTGGTCCTAACTTGTAAAGATACTTAAGAAAGAAAACTTCCAGAACTGCTTCAGAAAGTGACAGGAGTGCTGGGATAAGTATTTTTGAAGCAAAGGAGAATGTTTGGAGGGAGATTAAAAGCAGCGTGTTTTTTATTGCAATAAACTTTTTTTTTAAGTTTAAATGTTCACCATATATTTTGATCTGACATGTATGTAGTGAGCTTTTTGTTGTCCAATCATATCAAAGTCCAGTCTCTGTCCTTATAAACCTACCCACGGGGGCCACAGGTTGTTGAGGCCCAGAAACCAGAGGCTGATTGGAAAAAACAGTTGCTCTTGCAAAATAACGCAGAGGGGTAAAACAATAGTCAGTAATGTTGGATTTAACATTGTAAATATTTCATCCACTGTTGCCCTTTATAAACATTAATTTTTATTTTTTGAATTCACATTTGAATTCACGTTTCCTTCAATTTTGTCCCCAAGGCCAGAACCTCAGTCACTTGTGCCTTTGCCTGTGGTTTGAGGATCATCCCCAGCTGATTAGAGTCTTGCTCTGAATCGAGCATCTCTCGGAAAGAAGCCTTGTGTTGGACTCATCCTGGAGAGCAAGGCACAGTGGTTCCCCGTTGGTTCTGCTCTGAGTCCGAGGCGTCTGTTGTCACTTCTTAATTCTGCACATCTGTCCTTTCCCAGACAGTGGGATACAAGGAGGCAGGAACCCACTTTCTGTGGATCAGTTCTCCTTCTTCCTCCCTCTCTCTCCTTTGCTTCTGTCTACTCGTGTCCCTGTAACCTGCCCATAAAGAACTTTTATGTCTAGTCTGTGAGAAGAGAAAGTGATGGAATACCGTCAGTAGCTCTCAGACTATGGTTTGGATCTTATGCTCTGGAACATCCAAAGTTTGACTGTAATAGCAAAACAAAAGTTTAAGAATGCCAACAAAATTCTTTTCTTTTCCCTTTAAAGTGTCTAGTTTTGAATATTAAAAGCATGCTGACTTTTATGTCACTATGTCTATCATGGCTTTACAAAATTGATTCAGAAATGTAGTGGGTGGATTCATTTTTGTCTTTATTGGCTGCCCTCGAAGCAATGTAACATCTCAAACATCACCATCTCCTATGAAAGGCTGCATACACTGGTGAGGAGGTATAAAGAGCCCAGAGCCAGAAGTCAGCAGTCTGGTGTCCAGCTCTGAGCCCCCAGGAAGGGCCTTTAATAGGAGACTGCATGGGATGGTATTTAAAGGTCTGATCTGGGAATCATGGCCTGAGTCTAAATCTTGGTTTTCCAACTCCTTTGTGAGACCCTGGGGTTTCATTTCATCTCCTGAAACCTATTCTCTTTACTTCCCTAACAATTACTTCCATTCCCAGCTTACAAGGCACTTTACTCACTAGGACACTAAGTTCATGCAAACCTCTTTCTTCCCCTTTAAAATACAGAGAGTTGAATAGGATTATGCATGCAAAACTTGGACACAGTGCCTGACATCTAATAGATGGTCAATAAATAATGGCTCCTGTTATTACCTCCAGCATCAGGGAAGAAATTATCTTCAATTGCTGTGTCACAGTTTTTTAAAAGAATGAAGTCATGTTACAAACATGAGATGGTACTATATATTAAAAAGGGCTGGGTCAGCATAAAGAATTCTTTTGCAATGATTTTCAAATAACATTGTGACTAATAACGATAACTGGAGGGTGCTCCAGAAGTGAAGTCTTTGCATGACACTCAGGCATGGTGAGTTGTTTATGACTATTACAGAGTCCTATGGGCTCTTTGGGTAATAATTTCCATTCAACAAATGTTTAATGAGCATTTACTATGCACCAGGCATGTCTCTCACAATGTTTATGTAGCAGTGGATAATCTGGAGCCAAGATGACTGGACATTGGATGTGGTAACCATGAGACATCTACAGACATCCACACTGAGATACCAAGTATGCAGATGAATACATGATTCTAAGTTTTCATTTGGCTTTTATGGGAAAGATAAATTTCACAAATTTAACAAATGTTCCATGTGTTCTTTGTTTAGTTCATTCCATAAGATCATAAAACAATAGAGAGACGGTTCCAATTGTTTGGAGATAATTTGATAAAGAAGAGAACAGCTATCACCCAAAATTCTAAATCCTATTACTAAAAAAAAATCATTGTAGTGTGAAGATATTTTCTCACCATTTTTTCTTCCTAAGTAGTACCTATGCTTTTGAATAAAGATGCAAATATTGCCATATATTGTTTTGTGCTCCATTTTGCACTTACTATTTTATCTGAAGATTCTTCAGATGTTCTATAATATTCTTTAGAAACATAATTTTCAATGTTTAGTGAATGTTTGAGGAAGGTAGTTATAATGATTGATTAGTTTTGTCTTGATTGCCAAAAACTAAAGCTGTAGCCACTTTTGATAAACAGTGTGCAATTCTGAGTGTGTGTGTGTGACAGTATTTGATTCACTTTCACTTCATCCAATTTTCTCAGAAAAGAATTCTAAAAGCAAATTTACTGGATCAAAATTATAAGTATCTTAATGTGTATGGCCTAATTACCTTCAGGAAACATGATTCCAATTTTCATGCTCAACATCAGGGAAAAGAGTTTATCTAACAATATCTACCCTAGAATATTTGGCTATGGATACAGTAGACAAAATGTAATATTGTAATCTTGTACTTGCACATTTTTATTGTGAATAATGCCCAATGTCTTTATTTTGTTTTATTGTCTTGGGTTTTCTAATATCGTAGCAAATATTTATGATTTTATCTGCTTCTTTTTTGAACAATCTAGAATTTCCAAAAGCAATATTAACTAACAATGGTCAGAGTGGCCAGTATCTAAAAGCAGAGTTTTTGGAAGCCAATCTGTAGTACAAAGCTTATACTAGTGCCACTTCAGTAAACATTACCTGAGTTACAGAGCAGATATTAGCAGATGAATATAAAAATATTTAGTCTATGAGTGGTTAGAACATGTTTTTCATTTAAAAAGAAAACAATATCTATTCTTATTGGCTTCAGCCTAGACTCATTTTTACTGATCTCACTTGAGAATAAGATTTTTTTGTATATTTTTAGACCAAAGCAAATTAAAGAGCTTTTCATTGAAATGGAGCAAAATAATTTTGTAGGTTGTATCTTAACATGTATTTCTAGCTGTTTTCTGATTTAGAAAACCTGGTTTCTTTAACAAACCAATGGAGAAGACAAAATGTCTTCTTTCTTAACAAATCAATAAATATAGCTCATTCTTACTGCTGACTTCTTTCTCAAGGGCATGTATCTTTGTGATCCTTAATTAAATTATTTGACCAGTTTATATAGCTGAAAGAGGATCCTAAGGCTTTTTTTTTTTTCATATTGAAGTAATACCTTACAAAGTAGGTGTGTGTGACCTGAAGTTGTTCTTCCTTATCTTTGGAATCCTAAAGAGGGCCTGTAAATTTTATACTCATCCTTTCAAATTTGAGTTTTTGCTTCATGTACCAGCTAGGGAGTGTGTCATAGAAAATGTAAATGCTCGATGTTCTGCTCAGACACACATAAATATAGATTTGTTGGAATTACTACAGCTATCTGTCAGCCTCTTTGGCTTTTAGAGCCCAAATTCCCTAATTCCAAGATTGTGAGCATGTGACAAAATGAAGTTTGTATTGCTTTGTAAAACTAGGACTTGCTCACACACACATGAGTTAATACAATCAAGAAATGAACTTGGGCTAATGAGTTGTATACCTTAATTGATTCGTTAGCAATCATTTGAAAACATAACTCTTAGACTCATTCAGCTTAGAGAAAGAAGCATTTGAAAGAAAATATATGAACCTTGCATTTTTAAGTCTTAGAGAAAATTTACAATGGAAATAGAGACTGACATGTTTTTCTTTGGAGTTAGCAGCCACTCTGCATTCCTTCCTGTTCTCTTTCTCCTTTTGCTGCTTGGCAAGCCCACCCACTCATCTTCCACAACATCCTTGCTGTTTATTTAGTTTTAAGAGAGAGACTAATACAACACATTAAGAATTCCAGTTGTATATTCCCAATTCCAGTTGTATATTCCCAAGCAAATCTTTAACTTCTGAAGCCAAGTTTCTTTGTGTGTAAAACAAGTTAAGAGTAAAGGGTAAGTAAAAAAAAATTTATATGTGTTTTGACGTGAGTGAATTTTATTTAAGTCAAGGGCCTGATACAATGCCAGTAGATGAGACAGTATTTGATAAAGATATGTGATTATTCTTTGCTGCTAAATTTCCAGCAGGCTGTAGATCAACTGGTTTGAAAAGTATTATCTATTAATATCTGTCTATTGATATTTTTTTTTAATTTCTTTTTTCAGTACTGGAGATTGAACCCAGAGTTTTCAAGCTGAATTAAATCCTCAAATCTTGTTGCTTTTTTATTTTGAGACAGGTTCTCAGGAAGTAGCTCAATTGTCTGGGCTGGGCTTGAGTTTCCAACCCTCACGCCTCAATCTCCAGAGTGCTGGGATTAGTCATGTGTGCTACCATGCCCAGCTTTTGTTGAAATTTAGTAAAATAATGACATAAAAATACTTTCATGCATATCAGGTTTTCCTCATTAATGTAAGGCATGTATTTTTAGTACAGGGCTGTGTTCTTTAACTAAGATAAACAGAGTATATGATAATTGTGTGATGATTGTCACAAACATTTCCTCCTTTAATAATTCTGCTCTTTTTTACTTTTTTATTTTTATGGTTTATATTTTGGTACTGGGAATCAAACTCAGGACCTTGTGTTTGCCAGTCAGGTACTGTGCTGCCGAGCTACATCTCTATCCCTAATTCTACTTTTAAAATCTTAAAGTATAACTGAAAAGCTAAACCACTGATTTCATAGTGAAAAGTTTTCTTTTAAAATCGGATTATTCAAGAAAAACAATTGATTAAACATATGTAATAGTCATAAATATGGTAAGAATTATGGATTTGGTATATGAATACTATGACTTAGAAAATGTGAACCTAGAAGAATGCTCAAGGATCAGAGATGGTTCATTCAAAATCTAAAAAGAGAATTTGGTCATATCATAGCATGGTAAATACTGGTAGCATTGAATCAAAATATGGTCCACCAGGGTTTTATTAGCCTTTATTCTTAGTTTTGTTGTTGTTGTTGTTATTATAGTTGTTTTGTGTGTATCTGTGTGTGTATGTGTGTTAAAGAGGATAAAACCAAACAAAGTAGAACAAAACAAAGCCATTCAGTGAAAGTGATACAGAACTTCAAAACAGAATAATAGGAAATCAACAATGGCTTACCATAATGCCACTTCAAAATCATTGCCCATACTATCAGACATAATAAAATAAAACAAAATGGAATAGAATCAAACCAATAAAAACAGAACATTGAATAAAACAAAACAATAAAATGGAACAAAACAATGAGAACAATACTGGATTTCAAAGATAAGACAGAAGGAAAATTTACTATATTGCATGTTGTTTTCCTCTCAATAGACAAACTACTGGCTCTAGGCCTGCAAAGTCAATCAAACAATATAAGCAATAAATTGTTTTTGTACCTCAGTTGCTAACAACTCAACCTGCATTCTTCTAATCAGCAGGTTGCTTGTGGGGGGATGGGGAGAATAGGGTGGATGTGCTCTTGTCTCCCAGACTGCACACTGGTCAGCTCACGGGAAGGATGAATTGGCTTCTTGTTTCTCCTCTCAGGACCCACATGGCTTCCACCAGCTCATGGGAAGAGAAACAAGAAGCCTATTAGCCTTTATTTTTATCTATTTTTAAAAGAAGTTTTCCTCATTCTTAATGCAAAATTCATTTGTTGTTCACACTGGTAATTACTAAAGATTTGCTTTCTTCTCATGGGCAGTGGTGTAACTTCCATTACAAATTATAGTCTGCATTAACAAAAGTTTGGATAGACTAATATATCATTACATAATCCAAGGCAGAATAGAAGAGTAAATATCTACAACTCATTGTCTAGATTAGCCAGTAACTCAAGTACACATTGAATTCAGCAATGCTAAATGAATGCTACAATGATTCCATAATGCAAGTTATAGTTTGGCCTTTGCCTTCCTCTTACATCAGGGAATTTCTAAAACTTTGTTTTAAAGAAGGCTCATCAAGGATCTAGATAAAAGCAATGCTTTGTAATGTGGGTAACACAATTTTGCCAGTTTATTGTCTGTTATTTTCTCAAAATAATGTGAAATGAAATATAAGTACCAGATTATTTTTCAAGAAAAATTCTTTATTGCTCATTCCCAATTCTGGTTTTCCATAAGTTTCTTTTATTTTTTTCTGAAAATATTTTTTTCTATTTATTTTCATTTGTTGTGATTCAAAAACATTAAAAAATGTGGTTACAATTTAGTCTAAAAATCTTTTTCTTGCTAAAAGAATTATACCTTTTTAGCTTATGTTTCCTTTCTGAAAAAACTCAAAGCAAATTTATTGGCAAAAATTTCTTTTTCACTTAAGGCAAAAACTAGTGAAATTACACCATATGAAAGAGATTATTAAATATTTTATTTTGTTTTTGAAAAAAATCATAAGCAAACATTTACAAGGTTCTTCTTTATACTGAAGTTTATTTTTATTAATCTTTACTAAAGAACTTCTTGTCCTCTTCTTCCTGGTCATATTTCTTTAGTATATCTTCAATATTTACTAAAATGCAACCAATAACTATCAATTCTATTTTCTAGGTTATGCAAAAATATGACCCTGTGTACACTACTAAAATCCTGCATAATTATGGCCTTATCATTCAATATTACCCATTGTCTTCAATCTATTCTTCGGAATGAATGTGCATGTGTACCTAGAATACTTTCTAAGGTGACTGTATGGCTACTTCCAGAATCTTGGTTTTTAAAAAACAATTTCAGTTATTTATTCTGCAGCAATAAAACTAGGTTTGAGAACTGATAATGCACATATTTCTTACTGAAACACCACCTGAAAATATATACTTCTTTCCATAAATTAGATGGTCCAGTTGATATCCGTCCCTATGTTTGATATGCGAGAGTAAGAATATAATGTTTGAATGCCTACAATATGCTATGTGCTGTTTTAGGCACTTGATATATGTTCTGTTAATTAAAATCTCACAACAGTTCAATATACATGCTACATTGTTTTAGGGAGTTCATCAGATCTGGATTACATTGTCATATTTTTAAAAATTACTTTAACAACTGCAGTGTAGTGTAGTGTGGTATATGGTTTTTAGCAAAATATATTTCAAAAGTATGAACCATTTGTAAGATGGACACTTTTTCCTTAATCAATCGGTAGTAGCCATTCTTTTTTTACTGTATAATTACAGATCCCAATTCATAAATCATTCTCATTTTGCTACTTTGATTTATTAATTTAGGGAGGTGAAGGGAAAAACAATAATGTGTATAACATTCTTATTCTGCATAATGATCTACAAATGGCAAATGAACCTTCCACATAGACAAGCTGAAACTTTGGAGCACAAACACAAAAATGTGTTTGTGTTATTCTGCTTCAAGCATTCTAAAGCAGCAAACACCAGAAATGAGAAATAGGATTGTTTTCTTTTTTCTTGAGAGTTGATGAAAAATGAAACAAATCCCCAGTGCCCGATAGAACCAAGCACAGAAATGGAGTTGAATGGGAACAGATAGAAGAGACTATGGTTTGAGTTCTAGCCTTCAATTTTATCAGCACCTTGTTATTGGCAGGTTAACCAGAATGGGTGCACAAGTTCAGATACTGTGGTTGTTCAAAGCTAACTCTATAGCATGCCTCGAATTTCAGACAACTTTAGGATTCTGACTCTTATGCTATAGATTGGCAAATTACTCACAAACAAGAGTTGCCCACCATCTTTTGTGTAAGCAAAGTTTAACAGGAACACAGCTACACTCATTCATGTACTTATTTTCTATGGCTCTTTTCTACTACAGTAGCAGAGCACAGAACTTATGGCAAAAATTTCAGTGGTCCAAAAAATCTTAAGGCATTCTCTGTAGAGTCCTACACAGAAAATATACCCTGACTCTTGTTGTACAGAAATCTTGTACAGAAATGTCCTCATTTTGAACTTTCAATCATAACTATATATAAAAGGGGTGTTCAAAGTATATTGTGAATGTTTAATTTTTTTAAAAAGCATATTAGAATGAAAGACACATTCTCATTAATATACCTCAGAACACTCACCTTCACTTTGAATGTACATGTCTCCTAATTCTTGACACTTTGTGAAGCAGTTATGGAAGTTCTCTTTCATCAGTGTCATTAATAGGCATGATTTAAAAAATATATATATATATATACACACACACACTGAATGCTGCTGCTGAGTGTCATCCAATGGAAAGACACACTCATAAAAATATCATGCCTGTCCTCATCTACCTTATTCACCATATCTGGCACTGTGCGGCATTTGGCTTTTCCTCAAAGTCAAAATAATCATGAAGATAAACCTTTTGAACTGAATCAGGCCATTGAGGCAGCCACAACAGCATCACTAAACACAGGAAAGATGACTTGGGTATGAGGGGGAGTAATTTGAAAGATAGTAATGGCAAATTGTCTTTTACTGTAACAAAGAGTTTTTAAACATTCACCATTTTTTCATGTGCACCTTGCAGTTCTATCGATGGATATGTATATATGTGTATATATGTTTGTAGGTATGTGTGTATATATGTAAATGAATGTATATTTTAGTAGAAATTTAGTTATATCTGACAAAAGATACTTCCTTTTCTACGGTACTAGGGACTGAACCCAAGGCCTTTGCACTAAGCTACAACTCTAGCCCTTTTTTCACTTGTTAGGTTAACAGGATCTTGTCAAATCAGTAATTTCCCCAGGCTGGCATAAATTTGCAATCCTACTCCCTCAGGTCCCACAGTGCTGAGATTACAGGTATGTACCACCACACTCATGTTAAAGGATCATTTTTGACTCAGAATAGGTATTATAACGCCTATGAAATTTCACTCTCAGTATCTATATGAAATTTCCACATTGTGACAAATGCTCATAAGTTTTGAAATATACATCCCATACTTCAAAGTAATTTCAAGTATTTTTTCTCGAGTTTCAAAATTATAATTATATGGAATCATTAAAATGAGCAATGATTGAAGTTTTAAGTCTAGCTTACATATCTGGATGACTATTTCTTTCTACTACTATTAAATTTAAGCTAATTTAGCATGACATCATCATGAATATTATATAATTTCTTATATTCCTGATATCATAATCCTTATCATAATATTTGCTTATATTCATTTGAGGGTATTTCTTGTCATTTAAGGTTTATAAGATATTGGTGGATCTTATTTTGACTTGGTTTTGACCTTATGGCAGTTTAGATTGTGTCAAGATACAAAGATACCCCATAGACATAGAAGACTACGGTGCAAGGGAGACACAATGACTTGATGTAATTAATTTTCATGGGATTCAAGAATAAGAAAGAGAATCATAGTAAGGAGTATACATAGTATGAGCTTAGGAGTTTTCATATTAAATAAATATGACTTTCTTTAAATCTCAGCATAGTGAAGTGGTGGTACCAGATCTTCACTTATGTCATAATCAACCAGAATCTGAGGAATAGAAGACAATTCTTAACAGATAAAATACCACACACAATTGTAATCCATGAGTGAAGGCAAAAAGAAGCAAATCCTATGGTAAATTTAGAAATTTATCTCAGGCACTTACCAAAGCACAGAAGAAAGGAAACTTAAGCAAAGCACAGTGGTATTTAAATTGAGTCAGAGCTCAGAGTTTGGTAAACCTGCAACAGCTGGAATTATGAAAGAAAGGAACCATTTGAAGAAAGGACTCTAGAGGTTTACCAAAAGTTCACACTGAGTCCTTGGTTTAGTGCTAAGATGTTCGTATATAGGGTGAGAAGCCATGACATAAACAAAGAACAACACCAGTGAAAGAGTAATTACCAGATGACTGGCTATAAAGTGAACAGATCCCAGAGCTCTTACAGCTGGGAAACATTTGCATTCCAACCAGAGTGACTAGACTTTATTAAGCAAGGGGGGTTTTGATAGATTTCAAAAGAAAGCCAATGCATTGTAGTAAATAAGTTGAAAAGCCCTAAATAAAGGCTTTCCTAGATCTTCTCTAATAAAACTTTAAAACAAAACTCTTGGCATAAAATTTAATTGATGGCTAGGAAAGAGTATTTTCTAACCTTCAACATATTAAAGAAACAAAAATGCAGATACTCAAATTTCAGAATCCAATTGCAAATTACTATACATCCATACTCTAAATAGGAAAAACAAGGAAATGTGACCCATAGTCAGGAAAAATTCATTCAGTAAAATGATTAAGAAATGACAGAAATAATAGGGTTTGGAAATAGCTATTATGACTATGATAAATTATTTAAAGGAAAACATAAACATAAAAAGGAAATAAATATGGTCTACAAAGCATAACCACACAAAATTTCTAGAGATGGAAACATAATAGCCGAATTAACAAATGCAGTAGATGGACTCAGTCACAGATTTGTTACTGCAGATAAAAAAAAACAATAAGTTTGAAGACAATGCAACAGGATAGAAATTACTGAAACTTACACAGAAAGGTAAAATGTCTGAATACAAGGAGACAACTTGTGGAACAATACCAAGTGTGATAGTTAAGTGATTGTGTCCACTTGAGTAAGAAATGCCCAACTAAACGGAATCATCTTAATTCTGGGTATCCCCTCCTGGCTTGCAGGGAAGACTCTTCAGCCTTCCATTGCACACCCTTCAGCCTTTTGATTTGGACTTTCACAGGACAATGTAATGAGCTAGATCCTTTGGATCTCCAAAGTGTAGGCAGATCTTTGCACACTTCCATTGTTGACTCAGTGGACCACCACTGTAAGCTAATCTTGTAAATTCATATATATATGTGTGTGTGTGTGTGTGTGTGTGTGTGTGTTATATCTTTGATTAAAGCTCTTTCTCTAGTAAGCACTGACACCAAGCATTCTAATACGCATACAGTTGGGGTACAGAAGGAAAGTAGGAACAAGAGACAAAAAAATTTAAAGTATAATGACCAAAATTTGTCCTCTTTTTATGAGAATTATAACCTATAGAGCCAAGAAGTTTAATGAACCACAGGGTGGACAAACACAAAGAAAAATATATCAAGGTGCACAACAATCAAATTCTTTAAAAAGTAATAAAAAGAAAAATCTTAAAATCTGCCAATGAAGCAATATTATTAAATACAGATTATCTATTATATAAAATTGTCATGGTTTCTTTTCTTCTCATTGTTGAGACAAAATACCTGAAACTCAAAATGAGGAAAAGAAAGTTTATTTAGCTTCCCGCTTTTGGATGTTTCAGTCCATACTCAGTTGGCTCCAAGGCAGGGTGGCGTGGCTAAGGGGCAACTTTTCATAGCAGCTGCAAGGGACAAGAGTGAAAGAGGCAAAGAGGGGAAAAGCATGCCTCCTTTCCTCTCCTATATTGTATGCCAGCTACTCACCCCTCAGTGGGTGCAGCACTCACACTCTGCCAATCTCAGTGCTAGACAATGAACTAATCACAAACACTAAATTCAGCCACTTCCATGACTGCATGAGGCTGTGGGGGGACACCCAGACACAAACCATAACATTTCATTTCCTGGTCCCCTAAAGACTCACGTATATCCTATGCAAAAACATTTAGTCCGTCTCCAAGAGTTGACAAAGTCCTAACAGTTTCAGCATTGCTGAAAAGTTCAAATCCCTATCTTCTCTGAGATCTAAAATTAACTCTTAGCTGTAACCCCCATACAAATGAAAACAAAGTTAAACACTTCCAACATTCAATGGTACAAGATAAACTTTAGTATTCCAAAGGTTACAAATGGGAATGAGACCAAAGAAAGTCCAAAATCCAGTAGATCAAACACTAAGTCCAGGAGTTGCATGTCCAGCATCTGAAGCAATCTGGTTGTGAGCTCTAAAAGGTTTAAGTGACTCCACCCTCGAGGCACTTTTGCTGCTTGTAGCTCCTACGGCTGCTCTGCTCAATCCTTGCAGGTTTCCTTAGATGATTCACACTCTGATTTTTCCAAACTTCTGGGTTCTCCATTGCACCTTTGGCTTCATTCTCACAGCTTCACACACTGCCCTCTCAAGGGCACACTGCCTAACTTCCTAGGCCTTCTGAAATTGGGGTGGAAGCATTTTAACCTCAGAACTCATTCATTCTGCACGCGCTTAAAATCAGTACCATATGGATGCTGCCAAAGTCTGCTACCAGTTTGAGCAGTAGCCAGGCACTCCTCTCTCTTGGCCATAGTGGTTGAGTACCTTGATCACTGATCACTCTGAACCTATTGTGAGGAACAGATTCTCTATGCCACTGCCATTCTGGATTTTGATGTGGCCACTGCCATTTTGGAACCTTGCATGGCCTCCGCCACCATTCTGGAACATAGTATGGCTTTTACCATTCTGAAACATGACACTCTGTGATTTTGTCCTCAAAGCAAAGTGTATCACTTTTGTAATTTGAGGCTGCAAAACATAGGGACCTGCTGCTGCTTTCCATGATGCCCCCAGGCCATCTTTTCTATTCTAGTGTTCCTTCTCAGTAATTGAGATCTCAGTTCTATTTTTATAGTCCACAGCTTTACTGAAGCTTTCATTTTGGCCAAACTCACAATGTTTCAAATCATCCTTCTGGGCTCTTTGCTCTTGATTTACAACATAAATCTGGCTAAAATCCCCCAACAATAGCCATACCACTGCCTCAACATTTGGCTGCCTAGAAATTTCTTCTGCCAGATTAATTAACTCACTTCCTTTAATCTTAGTCTCAGGCAAAGTCTCTGGACATGAACAAAATGCAGACAAACTTTCTGTCAAGCCGTAACACACATTATCTTGAGTCCAACAACCATTGCAGTCCTTTTTCCCAATAGAAACCACCTGAGCCTGGTCTTCTGTGCTCTGGCCAGAATCTTCTGTACAGAACAGCCTAAGCCATTCCAGGACTACTCTTTCAGGTGACATCTCTGAATCTTTCCAAACTCTTTCCTGAAAGGCTCTTGGACCACATGATCAGGTACAGTCACAACAATAATCCCACTCCACTGGTATCCAAATTCTGTTTTAGCTACTTTTCCTCTCCTTGCTGAGACAAAACACCTGACACTCAAAATGAGGGAAGAAAAGTTTTATTTAGCTTAAAGTTTTTGGAGGTTTCAGTCTATACTCAGTTGGCTCCAAGGCATAGTGGCGTGGCTAAGGGGCAACCATTTACTGCAGCCACAAGTGACAAAAGCAAAAAGGGAAAAAAAGACAAAAAAGAGAAAAGCATGTCTCCTTCTACTGAGACAAAATACTAGACACTCAAAATGAGGGAAAAAAGGGTTTATTTAGCTTCCAGATTTTGGCGATTTCAGTCCATACTCAGTTGGCTCCAAGGCATTGTGGCATGGCTAAGGGACAACCTTTCATGGCAATTGCAAAGGACAAGAGCAAAAAAGGCAAAAAGGGGAAAAGCACACCTCCTTCCCTCCCCTATATTTCATGCCAGCTACCCACACCTAGGCAGGTGCAGCACTTACACTGCCAATCCCAGTGCTAGACAGCAAACCAATCACAAATGCTAGATTCAAACACCTCCATGACTGCATGAGACTTTGGAGAGACACCCAGACACAAACTGAAACAAAAATCATGAGAACAGTTAATAACAATGCATTCTTGAAAATTGTTAGGAAAGAAAATAAGTATACTCTTCAAAAAAAATAGGTATTAGAGGTTTTAAGGTAATGTATACATTGGCTTGATTTAGCCGTGCCACACTGTATGCATATTTCAAACCAGCATGGTGTATATGATAAAAGTATAAAATTTTTATTAGTCAATTAAAATGCACATGCTTATATACATGTATACACACACATGCCGAGGCAATTTTTGGGTAGGCCAGATAATATTTCATTCTGTAGCTACAGAAGTGGAGCAGACGCTTTGATCCTAATGTCTGGACTGCCACTCACACATACTTTCTATCATTCCTGTCCCAATCATCTCTTCAGATAAAACAGTAACATGTGAACTGTCCACACTAGGGATATAGAAAGCTAACATCCAGTCTGTTTTCCAAAAAGTGTGACATCCAGGCAATCTAAATATAAGTTTAGTTGAGGAGAGAAAAATTTATAAAAGTAAACAAGTTAGAGAACAGTAGGTTAAGCTAGGTTAAACAAATTTCTTCTTTGCAGAACTTTTCTCAAGATGGAATTTATTTTAATTAAGTTTATTGTATGCATTAGTGGGGTAACATGTGCTGTTTAAATACATGAATGCATTCTATAAAATTCTTTCATGCAATATATATATATATATATATATATATATATATATATAACAAAGGATTTCTGGTTTAGATTTCATAGAACTGAAATCTATCTTGGTCTCATCATCCAGATATGTTGTTACATAGATGCAAATATTCCAAAATCTGAAACACCTGCAGTCTCAAGAATTTCAGGTAAGAGATATATAATCTGCACTTTAAAGAGACTGAAATATTCCAGAATTATTTAGGATAATGGGAAAGCAGAATTAGTGTTTGTTTTCATATGCGGTTTTTACATTCTCTGTCAAATACACTTGTTTTAGATAGATTAGATTCAAACCTTTCTCCACAAAGGTCTTTAAGTGAACTTTAAAGACTTTAAATTTTTAATTTGTTTACAGTAATTTCATTTCATGGAAGGGTGTTCCTGAACATTTCATTCCAGAGCTTTTCTCGACCTATAGTTAAAATCCTTTATAATTAGATGAGAAACAGTCAGTGTGTCCATTTTTAATTGTAGAATCAATAACTATTTTTTCATTGTTTATTTCTAGACATTTTAAATGTTTGGCCACTGTGCTAACTTGGTAATACAGTATAAATATATATATATATATATGAATGCCAATGAGTTTTCTTAAACTTCTCTGTGATGGGCATGCACACCCATGTAAAATATGCAACAAAGATTTCTTAGAATGTTTGCAAGCTAGAAGGACATTTCCTCTTGGTTTTGAATAATTTTTAATGATCTCACAACCATTCTATTCACTTTTCCTTTCAATTTCCTCTCACGTTAATGAGGGGAAGCTTTTAAAGGACTAATCCAATGCTGATGAAATTAAAAGAAGCAGTTAAACTTCATGAATTGAATATGTAAAAACATACTAACCATTGTGGGCTTGTCTTACCAAAGTGATGAGACAGATTTCTTTAAATGTGATGTAGTGTATGCACCAGGCCCATATTATATCATCTGTCCATCCTTGTTTAAAGTGTCAGACTGATATCTTTCCTATAATTATATGTTTAATGTTTTCTTTAAACATGGTACATTTAACAGTTTTCAATCATTAAGAGTTTTAAAACAAATAGGAGAATAAAATACTTAAATGCTTATGTTTTATTTAATCTTTGGGAAATGTGTAAATCTTCAAAGAATGTGTAGAATGTCAGAAGAGTTGTCAATTTACTAAGTGGTTGTTTTATTTATACAATAATGAATGTTTCAGGGGTGTTTGTTAAAAGGCAAGACCCAAGTACTTGTGCTTCCTGGGTTCTGATTAGGATATCAGTAGCACAGATCAACAATACGTTATCAGTATTTTAGCACACTGTTTCCCTTTCCTGCTTTGATGGCAGACAGGTGCACCTGCTGTAACATAGCAGCGATTAGATGGAATATAGTCAGTAGGTATGAACCTTCTTAGATGCCCAAGGGGCCTCATTTATACAGCTAGAATCAAGGCAATTGGTGGTTATCTCAGTTACTCTTCTCATTGCTGAGGCAAAATACCTGACACCCAAACTTAAAGAAAGAAAGGTCTGTCTCAGCTTACAGTTGGTAGAGGCTTCAGTGCATAGTGGGCTGGTGCCAAAGCAGGGTGGCATGGCATCAGAGAAGAAAAGCAGTCCATGACTGGCAGAAGGGACCCAAGTAGTGAAGCAGCCGAAGCCTCTCCCTTTTATCCCTTCCAGGTTACCGATCTTTGGATGATTGTCACACACACACCAGAGCAGGCCTTCCATTAAACTCCTAGAATTGTGCCAAACTCATCAGTGGACTAATTGAGTCATCACAAACCCTTGAATCCAGCATCACACTCTTAATCCCAGAATCACACACCCTAGATCCAGCCACCTCTGAAAAGCCCATCTTTGAGTGCATGAGGGTTTTTATTTTTTTTCGGGGGAGAGACCTCTAGATACAAGCTGTAACAGTTACTTCCTGATTAAAGTCAGGACCTCAAGTTACTATACTGAATAAAGTTGTTCTTCACGCACCAACAGCGGTCTTATGTTTCATTTATCCTAGTGATTGGAAAAATGCATATTAGCTTGACCAACTACAAGGTTAGATATTTCATGTCAAAACTGAAGCCTGGCAAGCTGAATTTGGGATGAGAGCATCCTCAATTTGACGTTAAAAAAAAAAGCATCTTCAGTCCCTAAGAAAATATTCCACAAGGAAGTCTTTTAAAACCTATTATTTCCTAACAACAAAACTAGACGTAAATGAATCAAATAAACTGAGGTAACAGCAAATATCTGATGTGGTCTGAAGCTTCAAACATGAAAACATTTTTAAGAACCTAATTAGAAAGTTATACAGGTGGAGAGTCTTTAGCCTTCTTTAGTAATCTGTCCCAGAGTTCAACCCTTAATCTTCCTGCATGTCAAACTGAACTTTTATTGGCTCCATATTCACTTGGGCTACATTTCAGTTTGCACAAACATTTTCTGTGTGAATTGTTCTATGTACATAAGCTTTCCAAAATCACTCTTCATGTGTGACACAGTACAAGGAGTTTTGTGCAAAGTACCCTGAAAAGAACCAGAAGGAAATCAGCACCCAACTGAAGCCTCTCATTGTAAACCTGTCCTACAAGAGTCAAAGTAATCGTACAAGCAGAATATGGATGAACAGTAATCAAAATACAACATTAAATACATTAAAATTACTTGAAAAGAAACTGAAAGCTGGAATTTCCCCCAAGAGAGCACAACCACAAATTTGCCCTCCACACATTCCTGAGACAAAAGACACCCAAATACCTCTTACAAAACATCTTGTGGAGATTCTGCTTGCTGTGCACATTCTGTGTGTTTTCAGAAATTGTGTGTATAAATAGCATGTCAAAAAAAGGGCACTATTTAGGGAAATAATAGGCATTAATTAAAATGCGGACAATAGGGAATGATGGTTTTTCAGTTTCTAAAATTAGAGGAAGATGATTTAATAATAAATAGCTCTGCCATTATTAGTTTGCAGTCACTTCTGTTAATCGTACCTTTTGTTACCTTTACAGTCTGTCTAAACATAGTGTGCTTCAAAGATCCATATTGTTTTCTGGCTGGTCCTTTATGAAAACTGAAGCTTAACAGCCAAAGAAAAAGTAGAAGAGAGAGGCCAGTCTTTTGAAGAGAAGAGTTTAATGAATAGAATACAAGAATACTTTTTAGATCTGTTCCACCTTTGTCTTGGGTAATGTACTGAAAAGTCTCTGAAAATGTCTGGTTTCTGATCATTAGACAGTTTGTAAAGCACTGTGTACGTAGGCACAAATGTTGACAAGTTATGAAGCTGACTTGCTCTGGTCTTATGTTAGAAAGCGTTGTTCTGGGTCATTTCACTCATCCTGGAAATACTGGGGAACAATCTCAGGTTGACTTCTTACTAAACTCCTACTTTATAAATACAGCGAGATCCATTCTTTCACTGTGGTTAGCTTGCTAATTTTGGAATTACTGAAAAGGAAAATAACTGTACTGTTGCAGAATGTAAACATAGGAATTTGTATTTTTATAAATGACGTAGTATATTATCAGCATAGAGGCTACCTTGTGAGAAGAAGGTACCTGTGCTGACCGCAGGGCTGTCACTTACTGTGTGACTTTGGCTAATCATCTTCTCGGAGGCTATGCTACCACATCTATAAAATAGAGAAGACTGATACCTGGCTTTTCCCTGAGCTTTTGAAAGAATCAAAATCAGAGTATAAAATAAAAAATAAAACTGAAGACAATGTGCTAGGTGATTTTAGAGCTGATACCACCACCAGGTACTCCAGGTGACCTTAGCTGAACTGCATTACCTCTCTGGGTCTAGGTTTAACGTTTATAAAATGAGTAGATTGCACTCGATGAACCCTGACAACTTATGATGTTAGGAAATGAAGTTATTTAAATCGAAGTCTATGAGAATGAGTATTTTTTCTAACAAAGAAATTTTAAAGTTAAAGCTGATTTTGGTTAAGAGTATTTTCAAATTAGTTACAAATGCATTGTCCCAGAGGTAGACTAGATAACTAGATGACTGTGACTTTGTAACAGAAGTGAAGAGAGAAGGGAAAAAATCCTGAATATACAGAAAAGATGAAGAGACTTGGAGAGGGGGAGACAAACTGTAACAATTACTGTCAACTGTAAAATGGGGGGAATCAGATGGGGAGAGATGGAGGAAATTACACCCCTGTTGACTTCTGCTAACACAGCCCCCTTCCATTTTGTAGAACAAAGGTGAGTGAAGCATGGCTGGTAATATTTAAGATATTATGAATTCATTTTGTAGACAAAATTTAGACTGGGAATGAGGACTCATCTGTCATCACCGCGTCTTCTGTCAAACGCATGTTGCCCTTGGCAATGGGTCTGCTGTTACTAATTTCGTTTTTGTTTAGAAGCTTGCTTTTCCTCTTTGGTTCTGAGTTGCTGTGAATAAATTTTTTTTTAAATCACAAAAGAAAAGTGTCTTTGATTGATTTCTGATGGTAGCTCTGACACCATTCTGCTTGATGTCAGTGCCAAGCTGATTGTGTGATGTTTATTACATAGGTGGGTGGGAGGCACTCCCCTCCTTTCTGTTGCTGCCATTGTTATAAGGCTGGATCTGGATTTTAGTTAGATTCCCAACAAAAAAGCAGTAATGATTAGCTGGTGACAACTGGGAAGACCCAGTGGTTTTTTTTGTTTTTTTGTTTTGTTTTGTTTTGTTTTTTCCCCCTCAGCTTTTCCATATTTTTTCTAATGATTGTTAGGAGAGGTCAGTGTCCTTATCAAACTCCATATTTCCTTTAGCCCAGAGATGATCTTTCTGAGACATGTTATGCAATCTTTTGAAGAATAGTCTCGGAACACCCCAAATCCTGTTTGGAATTCTTCTGTCTAATGCACTATCCTTTAATTATTTAGTCTTACAAATGACCTTTTACAACGACCTTCCAGTATACATTTTACATTTTCTTTCCTTTTTGCTGTTAAGTTTGGATTCTGTGTACAGTAAAATGTCTATCTCATTTTTCTATCTATCACTATTTTGCTGTAAAGACAGAGGAAGATCTATTTTAAATTATTCATAAGCTTTGGATAGAAACCTAAGCAAATTAAAATGTAGGCCAATATAGAGGGAAATGATAATGGGCATATAAGTATTTGTAGCTACTGTAGCTTCCATTGGGACAATCATAAAATTAATTTCATACTTTGCACAGTAATTTCAATGGGAACAATTTCTTAGTTCGTGGTCAAACTTGTTTCCTACATTGATGGAGATGAGCACTAGAGAAAGTATTGAATTTTCTTTCTAATTAGCTTTTTCTTATGAAATAGCTTCTTAATAATTTCCTTTCGTGTCCAGTACATAAAGGTAGCTATTCCTTTTAAACTGTATGTGAATTTAATTTATATGCCAATGATGTTTAATGCATTGTCTTGCCTGCATCTCATTACTGTCATTAATAAGCGTTGGAGTACATCTAGTTACAAGGTTAATTGGGACAAATCTGGACTCCTTTCTACTGTAAATATGCTATATCTTAGCAGTGTAATGCTCACGGATGGGTGGTAGAAGTAACAGCATTTTACATTGTATTCTTCCTTTTGTTGTCTACCAAATCAATCTAAATATAATATGAGATGATTTTCTACATATATTGTACAGAACTTGGTCAGGTTTTTTTGCTTTAATATAATTTCTATTCATATGTGAGGTATGTACTACCCTCACACTATGTTATCCTCATTTTAAATTCTTTAAAGGAATCAATATCACCAGGAAGAACCCCTTCAAATTTAGTGAAATTCATAGGAATTTTCTATGAGAAGATAAAATATTTTTAGGTGTTTGTTTGGGGTGTGATGGGGTAGAGGATGAGGTTTTCCTGCCCCGGGTGGTCTCAAACTCATGAGCTCAATTGATCTTCCCATCTTAGCTTCCAAAGTGGGCTGGGACAACAATTTCACACAGTATGCCTGGCTCTATTTTTAATGTTTGATACTGCCCATGTAAATTTCCACTGGGTGTAAGTGTCAGCAGCAGCTACTGATTTGTTTCATTGACCCTGGAATTTCTTGTTGAGAAAAGCCTTTGCTTGAGAGTTGTACATTAAGAATGAGACTATATAGACAGGGCTGGGATAAAGCACCTAATATAAATCCTCCCATTTTTCCTTTCAACTCTTATGACAAGCATCACTAATCAGATGAGACCACTTCTATTGTTCCCAGACCAGCCTCAGAATCCTTTGTTACATACTAGTCCACATTGTTACATGGAACAAAGCCACTAAGTAGCTTGACACAGGAGAAAACTCCAACATACTTCCTAATACTCCTTGGAGTATTTTATTTCTTTGCCTCTGGCAACTGTCATTGGGCCTGGTCAGCTTACTACCTAGACCAATTATCAGCCAGTTCAAATTGATGTCGGACTTGTTTATAACTGATACCATTCATTAACTTTATGACCCCTAAGCAGAACAAAGCACTAAGACATCATTCTATTGAAGTATATCTTACATAGTTTTTCCCTAGGACAATGTCAATTTGATGCTAACTTTATCTAGCTTTCTCTTTATAGTAAAATCCATGGTCTTTCTTTAATTCACAGCTTTAAAAGATATAGTCATTGGAATTTTTGAGTTCCAAGTGACAGATAACAAATTCAAATTGGTTCAATTTAAATTGGGAATTTATTTCCTCATGAAACTTAAAAATCTAAGAATGAGCTTCACTTCAATTGTGGCTGGATTGTGGCACTCAGCTAAAAATATCATCTCTTGTCTGTATTTCTCTGCTACTAAGTTAGCTTGCTTTTAAAGAAGACCCTTGCCCCAGACCACGTGACAAAGACCAGTAACTTTGAGGTCCTCATTATAGATTCTAATCATCAAGGGGAAGAAGCACTTTTCTCCAGCTCCGCATACCCTAATAGACACACACAAAATACTGATTGGTTCATCTTGATGACGTTTCCACTCCCCATTACATGCTACTGGGGTTAAAGCCAGTCTGGCTCCCATGCTCCCACTTCATATTTGCAAGAATGGAAAGGATGTATGATGAGCAGACTCCTTTTGGTCTCATCTTGATGGGGTAGGACCATCATGGAAAAGAACCAGAGAGTGTTCTGGCAAAAAGGAAAACAAGACATTGAGGAAGCTTTGTTACATTTTGTAAGTCAGGTTAGGAAGTCCTTCATATTGCAGATGGCAGGACCTTAATACTGGAGTGGTCACATTCTTAGGCCTGTGATTATTTCAGTCTTTAGTAACACTCACCAGTGCTAATGTCCTAAGGAGTCTTTATTTTTGTCTTCCAGAGGAAAACAAGGAACAAACTAGGGTACATTTTCCGTGAAAAAGGTTCATGCCAAAGGCTTCAATTTTTTTTTTTTCTTGAGTGAGATAGGGAATGAGATGAGATCTCCTTGTTCAAGCTGATCTCAAACTGCTCCTGGTCTTGAATCATCTTTCCATCTCAGTATTTGAAGTAACTGCAACAGTGGGTATGTCCACAACACTTGGCTCTAAATGTTTTTCAATGTGCTATATTTTCCACGTAAATTTCCCCCATAACTAACTGAAGTCTGTTTTAGTCCAATACACCCAGTATCAGACAGCTTGATCTAGGAAACTACAGGTTTTCCCTATCCCTTTGTGTATTTGACACTTCAGATTTATGTCTCATCAATTGAGAATGTCTTCTCGCTTTCTCCTACCATATAGGGTAGCCTGTGGTAGGTTTCCTTTCTGAGTAGGGCAGGTTTTTATGGCTTGTATCTAGATGTTGCTTTAAAGCATCACGTGCTCATAGGTGGGGCTTTTTGGAGATGGCTCCATCTAGGATGTGTGAATATTGATTAAGTGAATGTGATGCTAAATTAGTCAACTGCTTGGTTTCTCATAGTACTGGATGTAGATGATAAGAAGGCCCACCTTCAGTGTTGGTGGCACCAAACAGTAGGTTTGCAGTCAGAATGGAATAAAAGGAAAAGTAAGGCTAGCTCTGGCTGCTTTTTCTGCCATGAACTGTTCTTCTCTGCTAGTCAACCCTGCTTTGGAGCCAGACAACTGTGGACTGAAACCTCTTCAAACTGTGAACCAAAATAAACCTCTTCCTTTAATTTGTTGGTGTCAGGTGTTTGTCTCCGCAGTAAGAAAGTAACTAAAACACAGGTGGTGGGAAACCTGCCTTCTGACCCAGCTTTCCTACTTGTGCCTCTACCGAGAGCCATCACTTTGCCTGAGGTCCTTGATGTAAATGCCTCTTACTGGAACAGAGGCATTCACATCTCCTAATAATTGCCTTGGTCTCGATTTGGAATGTATGCTGGACTCTTCCACCTCTGTGGCTTATCTGTTACCTCTGTACAGGGTTTTCTTCCGTGGGGACAGCAAGACTCAGGAGGCTTGACCTGCCCCTTGACTCTACCCTGTAAGAAACGCAGATAGGCCAGAGACTGCCTCTCGGTGTGGTCTCCTGGAACTTGTTGCCTGTCTATTAAGCCCAACTATTTAATCTCTTAAGGAAAACATGTTTGGGTGGTGTCCTGGGAACTACAAAGGACTTAGCCTTAGAGTCACCCTCTCCATCTCCTGCCCATGTTCCTAGACATCTGTGCGTGACTTCCAGGCAATGATAGACTCCAAATCTGTAAATACTAAAGCCTTTTCACGTCCACATTGTGGTTTTATCCTTAAAGCTGAATCCCAAATTCAACCCCAAGCCCCAAGGCCACCCTGAAGGGAATCATGCAGATGAATTCTCTTCTGTTCCGCCTCTAGTAGCTGTGGGGGATAGGAGTCTCCAGTGAAGTTGATGGAGAAATTCAAGAGTTTCATTCACCCCCCACCTCAGCCTTTTTGGGGATTTTAGCCCAGAAACATGGTAGAGTCCTAGCGCTATACTTAGAAAACTAACAGTATAAAGCTTTCTTCCTTCCCAAATGTCCAGCTCTAAACTAGGTAGGCTCTCTCTGGAGAAGTGGGCTCCTAGAATTCTTCTCTTTTAGAAATCATTTTATCTGTTATAGATATGATAGTGTCCCTACTCCCCAGACCCCAGTTCAGGCCCAGCTGCTTGTAATATTGGCTCCAGATGACTCACAGCTGTGGCTCCTGGAGCCATGCACTGCCTCTCCAAGGTTATGTTCCCACCCTGGGACTGGCTGAGCTGTGCAAGGATAGAGAGGCACGGGAGGTTGGCTCAGAATGGACATCCCCATCTTCAGAGCCTTCATTAGGAAGAGGGCGTCTTAGCCACAACCCTACAATAGGTCCACTTCTTTTTTAAACCCGCCCTGCTTTTTTCACTGTGATATGGGCGCCACCCAAGGAGTGGCTCTAACAAGCCTTCTACTGGCAACTTTGTGACAGGGAACATATCTCCAGGAAACCTAGCACAGGGCATGCTTGACTTTTTCGGAACATGCTTTTTATCCAACTGAGATTTTGTCATCCTGGGTAGTAGTGGCTGACTTTCTTGAAACAACTAGTAATGGAACTAGTCCTTGTTTTTCAAAAGTCCAATGAAGTCAAAGGAATTCACTGTGTGTTATTAGGAGATTGACTAATTTGTTTCTAGAAATATGTTTGGCTTTGGTACCACGATTTGCCTGTGCTCTAAAGTAGAATAGTTGTTTCTTAGTGTATATTTTCCAACCATTATCTGAAGAGAACCACTGTTCCCTTAAGTTACCATTAATAGTAAATATAACTGAATATATTACAGTTATTTTAATTGACATGCGGTCATGATTTGGAAAAGGGCTCACTAAAAGCAATTTGAACATCTTATATAAGTAACATTACACACAAATTGTGCATTTCTGTTAAATTGCAAAAATTTAATAAAAATGTTAAGTAAAAAGCAGATTTGTGCTATAAAAAATTCTACCTGTATCTCCTAGGAAATTCCCAGCATTATTAACTGCTGTTGATTTTATTTGGGACAGTTTGAGATAGTTACAATTTCACAAGTAAAATTTAAAAAGAGTATGTGGGAATTGGATAGAGATTCTTGTTTTGTTTTCCTGGTTGAGGACAGTTACTAAAATTTCTTTCCGATTATTTAAGTTGGAAACAGACAAGGCTAAAGGTAATTGCAGGGCAAAGCAGAAACTCTAGATCCAGGATCATAAATTAGAAGGTCTCATGTGGCTTTGCAGGTAATTTAAAAGCATGCATAGAACCAGAAGTGAAATAATAGTTTGATTTTATTCTGTTCCCATAAGTTTATTGCTGGCTGAATTATGAAAAATGTTAAACTATTTAGCTAAATAATAATTGCAACTTTCATATCCTAGGTTTTTTAACTGTATATATTTATCTTCAATTATTTCCATCTTTCTTTGCCAAAATAAGGAAAGATCTTACAAAGAAATGGACAATATAACTTGTTCAGTTCCAGTTAGTCAAGGCATTTTGTGTACATTTTTAAAAACTAGCTCACTCCAGGCATAAGGAAAAGAGTAAAAGACAAAATGTTACATATGCTCAAATTAAAAGAAAAGTATTCATCTGAGAAACAACCTTAGAACTGGAAATACATCTTCAGAAGTAAATTATGCATTTTAAAATTATTGGTAATTAATGCTCTCAAATTAATCCTTTTTCTATAGAACCTCTAGTGGTTCTTATTCTCTTGCTGGCATAGAAAAACCAGATCATAGTAGGATTTCCTGCTAACATCAGAATGCTCATCCATACAAGTTTCCAGAATCTACAAATAAAATCTAATCAGTTCTGAAAGCAATCAAGTCCAGCCAATCAGAAATTGAGCTGTGGGGCAGAAAATCACAATTTAAATAAAAGTTGCAATTAGAATCCACAGAACTTGCATGACATTCATTTAAGTTCTCAGCATTAAGAGACAGTAAGAAAATTATATCCACAGTAGGAATAAGGGCTGGTGAAAATTTTTGCCTCCTGATAGAATATTGAAAATTATCTTCATCAGTGGGTTAATTGGCTTAATTTTCCTTCAGATGGTAACTTTCAAATGCTTGGTCTTAATTAGCATGGGTAAATGAGAAATGTAGGTGATTCACACTTTTCAGTTTTCTTATTCTCTAGAGATTTCCATTCCTTTCCCTTACGATACTTGAAATTGCTGAGGGCTACATTGATTAAAATAAGTTATGCTGGTATTTTATACCAGTAAAGATATAGATGGAATTGACTCATGCTTGGACCATTTAAAAATGCAACTTACAAATATCATAAAGGAGAGAGTGTGAAGTAGACAAACTTTGTATTATTGTGCTAAAAATTGTAAACTCTATAACTTTTTAATATTGCGTTATATGAGGTTTGCTGCTCAATTGAGAAAGATAAAAAATGAGAGGAATAAAGAGCATGAGAGAAAAAACAAATATTAAAAAGGAAGACAGTGTCATTAAAGGATAAAAATACTGTTTTTTATTTTTAGGTTGTTTTGTTCAAATCTGCCTTACCCTAACCCCTCCACCTCACTTTTACCTCTAACAGAATTGGAGTCAGCACTAAATAATGTTTTTCCAATCTATGAAGAGTTTTTATTTCTCTTATTTAGCTACAACATATTTTTACCTAAATTTTTTGTTCTTTCAAATTATTATTTTGTACTAAACAGCATGTTACTTATTAACTCCTAATGCAGAACAATCAGATTATGGAATGCGAACCAGCAGAAAACTAAAGTACAATTTGAGTTATCTGGCATAAATTTATCAGTGATATGTATCTGAGTTCAAAAAAATATAAGATCCACATTGTGTTGTGTGCCTGAAAAATCAATGTTTAAGATTTATCTAACAAACCTAAACTTTTCTATTTCTTTTCTATTCAATTAACCTTCAGAATACCTAATAATGATGATAAAGTCCAAGTTATAATCACATTTAAAACAAAGAGAATTTTTAAAATTTAACTTGTACTATATGTTTCTTCTGGTGAAACTTATCTAAATAAAAAAGAATTAAGATATAAAATTATCTTGGTTTTCTAGAATTTGATATAAAGGCAAGTAGCTGCAATGTTGTCTTTGAAAATAATATGTATGTTGAGTTAAAATATAAGATCATTTGATCATGTTATGATGTCATTAGTGCTTAGATTTTAACATATCCCTTGTTAAGTCATATTTGTTACAAAAAATTTCAAGTAACTCATGTTTTATTTATAACTTACATATCCTCTTATGGAGTTGTAAAACTATCTAGGAGCATAGAAACATCTGTCATTACCTGAAAAGGCAAGTTATTAAATTTATGTATATAACATTTGCTAAAATAAGTTTGATAAGTAAAATAGATATGTATCTATAGAATAACAATGGGAAAGGTTAAATAATAAATAAATAGAGTGAGATTAATTGTATGAGAATGAAAATAAATATATGCAAGTGTGTTAACAGTATTTACCTGTGAATCTAGGGATTATAGTTGTATTTTGTGTTCTTTGTGCTTTTCTGTTTTTCATAAATTTGCTAGAACATATTAGTTTCTGTTTTTTTCTCAGATAAAATGTTATAAATTGGTCCCTTTCTTTGCCTTTCCTTGAAGAAACTGGATCAATATGGCTTTATTTCTTGTAAGAACCTTGATTCTAGAAATTGCCTGTGTCTCTCTAGGTAGGCACACAGTGCACTCAAGCATGGAGATCACATTTTACCCTTCTACCTAATAGCATCTCCGTTTCCAGATTGCTCCCCAAATAAAAACAAGCATTGAACTTCCAATCAGTGATGATAATTTAATTTCCCTCTCAGCTGTAAGTACCAGAAAACAGTCAGGCAATCAGCAAGAAAAACGTGTTCTCCTGGTTTATTTTTACATTAAGTAATTAACATTTTCCTCTCTAACTAACACGAGGTCTAAAAAGTGTAGGCTCAGCTGACCTAATTACATAGGACTTCTGAGAAACTGAACCCAGGGTATGTTTGCAGGTCAGACAAGGAACAGAGAAATGAAGTCATTAAATAAAAGCTGGAAACAACTGAATTCTTGAAAATCTTCAAAAGAGGGAATATTGTGACTGATGGTATAAGAAAAAATTGTCAGTGTCTTGGAAAAAGACAAAAGAAATTTTTAGGTGTATTTTTAGTGAATGGACTGTGGGGCATTATTCACCAAGACATCCAGGTCTATGATTACCAGATTCTATAGAGGTGTGTGCTGTTAACGGTCTGTCAAGCTGATTTGGTAACTCCCTAGCAAAAGAAACTAAGTTCTTATAATTTTCATTCATAATAAAGAAAATGAATTTTATCATTTGCCTGTCCACTAGAGCTATGTTTGGTTTCCATTTTATAAAAAAATTACCCTCAACATCCCCAACACTGTTTCTGTTATTAAAAATCTCCTTTGAATCAGTTTTGAGGTTTTACTAGTTCCCACACTGATTACTTTTTCACATAGATGAGTTTCACATTTGTATAAAAATTATGATTTACTTTTGTAGAAATGATGCCTTAAAATATGAAACACACTAGTTATAACCACAGATGAGGACAAAAGTGGTCTACCAAACAAATGTTCTGTAAAGGTAATTTAGGCTAAGTTGTTTGCATTGACTTTTGCTTTTAAACACGTTCTACATACCTTTTAAAGTAATAATGAAAAATAAAAAACAGACTAAATTCTGTAAAATAACAAATTTTTATTCATCATCAGCTTATTAATGTGGATTCCACTGGGTGACCCTGTAACATGTAAAAGTGATAGATTTGAGCTCATAAAATAAATCTAATCAAGCAAAATAATACCTTATTTACATAGTCCAATTGACATAAAAAAGTCACTAAGAACTTAAAAGATTCTACTTTTAAAAATCTCTTGTAGAATATGCTTACCTCTTTTAATCAGTACATATTGTAAATTGAGCAGGGTTTATGTATTTCACAACTGTTGACATTGTGATCTGAATAATTCTTTGTTGTGCAAAGCCATCCTGTACATTATAGTTAGTATATTATATTCTGACCTTTGGCCCTCTACATTCTAGTGGCACCCCCTCTTCAGTTGTGAAAACCAAAATGTTTCAGAACATTACCCAAGTTCATAACCACTGCACTAAAGGAATTAAAGAAGGGAAGAGAGGAAGAAGAAGAGAAATTTGTAGGATACAATTTGACTTCATAGAACTTTAGGCTGTCCATGAAGAGGTAAGTTTTGTGATTTGTACTTTTAAAAGAAATAATCAAAGAGGATGCAGTCACATCATTTAAGAGTCTAGTTTTGCAGTTGATTCATTACCAAATAAGATCATCTGAATTCATGATCTCTGAAAAGACTTACAGCAACACTGGTCTATTAAGAGCACAAAAGAAACTCAACCTAGAAACTTTTAACAGTATACTTGCTTGATGACTTGTTTTAAGTTGCCTATCCTATACTAATGGAGGAAATGGCACATACAAATTTAGAAATTACACTGAACCAATAAAAAAATTAGTTTTATCTGCAGCCTAAGTGAGGACTCAGGATAAGTGACACCTAAAATTTAGATGCATATTATTTGAAAGGAAATATTTCTAATATTTCTATAGTGGTCAATTACAACAGATATAAATAATTCTGAAGTTAATTTATACCATCTGCAGCAAAGGTTCCTTAAATCAATGATATTGTGGTGAAACTATGTTGGTCTAAGTTTATGGTTCCTTTTGTAAATGTACCAAAAGCAATACTGATTGGAAAAAATTTCCAGAAGAGGTAACATCTGGGATATGTTATTTTGTAACTACTTGTTTAAGCCTTCATAAAGCACTCAATAATAGCATTTTTGACTTTTTAATGAACAGAGAATGACATGACAAATAATTAGAAATCTTCAAGCCTGTTTTCCTGTGTCATCCGGCAGGCTTTTTCTCAAGACATCCTTTGATCATGACCATTTGCCTGACAGTGAAGAGACCAAGTATAACAGTTGAATGAGGTACCTGTCCCCACATTCCTTAAATCTAACACAGTAGATCTTTTATTAGACACAATAGCATGTTATAAACTACCACTATGATTGTAAAACCAAAGATTTGAATGGGAACTTTAAGCAATAGATGATTTTGAGGAGCCTCATACCCTAATCAAGAGTTCTCTCCATGTATTTAAAATCTGCAAGGATTCCTGCATCAAGTGTTATGAGGCACTTAAAACTCCACACTTAACATGACGAGGCAGGAGTTTTGGGTTTGTCTTTTCTTTTCCTCTTCCGTCTCCTTTTCTTCTTCTTATGTTCTTCTAAGCAAATGTGCCAAGGAAAAGGGTGTGAATTTTCCTCCCTTGATACTCTTTTTAATAGTACTGTCTATTTTAGTAGACAGAGCTTTTAGCTATTTCCAGAACAAAAATGTAATAAAATAATGGAGTTATTTGTAATCTCTGAACTACAAAGACCCATTATACAGAATTCTTGGCATCTTCGCTCTCCTGGAGTTATAAAGGTTGAATGTGAAACTGTGAAGAGAAGAGTTGACCTGCCTATTTCATGAATATTTGAACAATTGTTCTTCTATCTGGATCATCTTTGTTCTCTGGATTTTCCACACAGATAAGAGATTGTTCCAGATGAGATTAAGGAGGGTGGAGTAAAACATTTTAGTTTGAAACAATAAGGATATTATTAATTATGAATGATTTAAATTCTTTGACTAAACTAGTCTCAATAAAAGAGCATTATCTTCTTGTTACTTGTACAGATTAACATAAATGGTCAAATCGAAGAGATGGCTTGGAAAAGCTTGCAGATATCCACATTTCTACTAAAGCTGCTCAGCTGCTAATGTCTGCAAGGTTGAAAGAGTTTTCTGTGCTTGGAGTTGATCTTCCAAGCACTGGTTGCGGTAGTCATCTGTTCATTCTCTTGCTCAAACAACTTGTGATTTGTTAGTATTTAATACCATCTGATATTTGTCTGGAGTTTTGAGGTTTGTCAAGTATATTTCTCCCATATTATTTCACTCAGTCAAAGCCCAGAATGAAATGTTCAAGAGTAGTAATACTTAAAAATTAATCCTTTTAAAAATCTTATAAAGATCTCTATGATCAGTTCAAATGGTAAGGTGTTGGTTTTGAAATGATTGTGGAATGTCTTGCTTTCAATTTTAACTTTAATGACATCTTTATCAATGAACATAGAATCCCATACAAGCTTGAAGGCTAAAATATCAACCTTTAAAATCTGTTGTATTTCCATATGCTAGCGGAGAAACAATCAAAATTTAAAATTCTAAATAAAATTTTATAGCACTCATAATATTATAACATATGTGGGTGAGGAATCTTATATGTGAGAAACTATCAGACTAAATACTATAAAATATTGCAGAGAGAAGTTAGAGAAGAATTAAAGAAATAGAAATTAAAGTTTCATTTATAGGCCAGGGGATTTAATTTTGTCAATGTATCAGTTCTCAGATTGATTTATAAAGTGGATACAATTTACTCAAAATATCTATAGTTTTTTTATAGAAATTGATAAGTAAATGCAAAGGGCCTAAATTAGGCAAAAATAGTCTGAAAAAGAAAAAAATGTGTAATTAAATTTACCTGACTTCAAAAATCAATAATTAAATATTGATTGATTTTGACATAAGCATAAATTAATGGAAAATAATATAAACCACAAACAAATAAACTTTTAGGTTTTTACAATGGGTAGAAAGACAGATGCACTTAGGATCTAATGAATATCATTTATAGGAGTATTGTAATCTAAAAATGTGATTTCTTCTTTCTTTGATAATTGGTGTAGTTTATTAGTGTGAGATTTTGTGAATGATTTACTCAAGTCACCCTCCTTTCTTCCCATGATCATTCATTCAGCAGCTATTTATTCAGTAATTACACAATGTCAGAGACTAGAGCCACACTGATGAGTTAGATAAGCATGATCTTTGCCCTTATAGACCTTTGGATTGAGTAAGTAATGGAGACAAATTAATCATCACAATATTAGTTATGCAATTAAAATTATAATAAATTCAATTAAAAATTACATGTTGCTATGAGAGCAAATGACTTGAGATCAAGCTAGCAGAAAGAGTAGGGGAGCAGTTGGGAAAGGATTCTTACAAAAAGAGCCACTGAATTTAAGTCCTGAATGGGAATAGCCAAACAGCAGTCTATAGAAGACTGTCTCTGAAATCCTTGAGTTGATAAAACCAAAGCAGTAGTCTTAAGGTGTGGACTTTTAACTTTGTTATAATTTAAATGCCATTTGTATTTTTTATAGTAGCACCAATGAAGACTACTAAGCTCAGACAAAATTAGAGATTTCAAAAATATATGTCAACGTAACATTGTTCATTTAGAATATTGCTAAAATATTATTTAATGTGGTTTTGCATTTGTTGTTCAATCACAGTGTAGTCATAATTTCTATTCAATACTATTTTATCTTTGTAATTTTAGTTTCAAGAGAGTTCCACCAGGATCTTGTGCAGAGAGGACACTTTATTTAATTTGATACCTGAGATTGCATTCAATTTGTTTTCTCACCTGAGATACTAACATGTTTCAACTCTTTAGTAGCTGCATATGTGGGTAGTCATTGAATTTTCCTTTAAACTCCTGATTTCCTAGAGAATCATGCAGACAGTATACTGAATTATTATTTTTGCAAATGAGTACAAATGAGTAGCTCACTGGAGAAAGCTAAAATTAAAATGAAAAACAATTGCAAACGTATGTAGAGCATTCAGAAAAGTTAATCCTTTAAGCTTTGCATGTTTATTTCCAGTAATAATGGAAACCTCAATGAGTTGTTGATTCTTTTCATGGACAATTTTTTTTTTTTTTTTGGTACTGGGGATCAAACTCATGACCTCATGCTTGCTAGGCAAGCGCTTATTCTGCTAAGCTAAATCCGCAGTCCACAGACTTGATTTTTAAACGATGATATTTGTAAGAAATGTGGCATCAATAATTATAGAAGTAAATCAAAATGTCTAATTTGGAGTTGAAACAAAACCACTGAGATATTTCATTAAGTACAACATATGTTTATCTCTGACACTTTGGAGCACTCTGGGTATATTTTGTAGAATGCATCGCAGAATAAGAATTCCTAGAAACAATAAAAATATAATAAATTGTGTTCAAATTGATGAGCCAATATCAACACACTATTCTAATCCATAGCTTATGTAAAGTTTCCTTTTTTGTTTACTTTCTATATTTGACAAGTGTTTACATGTCAAATATAGACATGTGTCCACCATTATGGTGTCACACAGAAACGTTCCAGTGCCCTTTAAACCATGTGTCCTACTCATTCCACTCTCCCTTACACAGAATCCTTGGAAATCACTGGTCCTTTTACTATCTTCATAGTTTTACATTTTTTAGCTTGTCATTTATTTGGAATTATACAGTGCATAGGCTTTTCACTTTGGTCTTTTCTACTTAGCAATGTACATTTAAGATTCCTCCAAATATTTTCAAAGCTTGATAGTGCATTTCTTGTGTTGCTGAACATTCCATTGTGTCTACCTACCACATTTTGTTTAGTCATTTAATATCCAAGGGCATCCTGTTTTCGATTATTAGTAAAGCTGTTCAAACATCTGTATGCAGGTTTTTGTATGAATGTAAGTTTTCAATGCAGTAAATGCAAGGTATTACAATTATTGGTCATTAGGGTTGTGTTTAGTATTGCAGGGAACTATCAAGCTGTCTTGCATTTTACCTTTGCACAATGAGTAAGTAAGAGGTCCTGTTCCTCTCCATCTTTGCCAGTATTTTGTGCTTTTAAATTTCAGCCATTCAGACAGGTATGGTGTGGTTATACGTTGTTGTTTTAATTTTCAATTACCTAATGGCATTTGATGGTGAATACTTTTTCCTGTGTTTGTTTACTGTATGCATGTGCACCTTTGGTGAGGTATCTATTTAATTCTTTTGCTCATTTTTAAACTGGGTTGTTTGTTTTCATATTGTTAAATTGCTAAACATTTTGTATATCAATTCTTTATCAGATATTTGCTTTGCAAAGTTTACTTCAATTATGTGGCTTCAGGGAAAAGTTTTGTACTTTACTGGATTCTAATTTAACAAATTTTTCTCTCATGGATCATGGTTTTAATGTTGTACCTAAAAAATTATCACCACACCCAATATCATTTTGTCCATGTTATCTAGTAGTCTGAATGTTTCATTTAAGTTTATGATTCATTTTGTGCTAAAATATTTGAAAGGTGTAAAATCTACATCTATATCTTCCTCATTTTTTATGGTGTCGTGGTGCTTTTCCACTAAGTTACATATCCCGCCCTGTTTTTCATTTTTTTAAAAGCATGCCAATATTTGGATGTTCTAGTACCATTTGGTGAAAAGTTTATCCTTCCACCATTTAATTGTCTTTGTTGCTTTGTCACAGATCAGTTAAATATAGTTACATAGGACTTCTTTTGTGTTCTCTATTCTATTCTATGGCTTTATTAATCCTTTCCCCAACATCACACTGTCTTGATTGATGTAGCTTTACTGCAGTTCTTCAATTTTAATATGTCAGTCTTGTAACTTTGGGGCTCCTTCAATGTTTTGTTGGCTTTTCCGAGGTTTTGTCTTTCTATTCATACTTTAGAATCATTTTTAAAATGCACAAAGTAATGTGTCGTCATCTTGATCAATATTACATGGAGCCTATAGATCAAAAAAAATGGAAATTTAGATAATATTGAATTTTCTGATACATGTGAATGGAATATTTCTTTATATATTAAGTCTTCCTTTGAGTTACATTGAAATTTAGTTTTTCTTGTGGATCTTATACATATTTTGTTAGTTCTATATTTAAGTATTTCATTTATTTGGGGATAGTGTAAGTAATACTATTTTTTTAATTTAAAATTGCAATTATTTGTAAGAATGCAATCGATTTTTGTATGTTTACCTTGTGTCATGCAACCAGGCTATAAATGTTCATCAGCTCTAGGAATTTTCTTTTTTGCTTTGTTTATTGATTGATTGATTGATTGATTGATTCCTTGGAATTTTTAACTAGACAGCCATGTCATTTGTGAACAAGTTATCTTTCCTTCCCAAATTATATATTTTTTTATTTCCTTGTCATTATTTATCACATCAGTTGGGACTTTCTGTACTCTGTTGAATAAAATTAATGAGAGGGGCATCTTTATTCTTGGTGTTAAAAGTATCAAGTTTCTCATGAGAGAGTTGATGTCAGATATGGATTTCTGTAAATGTTCATTATCATGTTGAAGAAGGTCCACGCTCATTTGCTAAGATTATTTCCTTTTAAATCATGTGCAGATGTTGATTGTATTTAAAAACGTATTTCTGTACCTGCTGATATCATAGTATGATTTATCTCTGGCCTATTGATATAATGGATTACATACTAATCAATTTCTTTTTATATTGTTTTAGTTTTATAAATTTATGGGGCATATGATAATTCATATATGCATGCATTTTATGATGATCAAATCCAAATAGTAAATATTTCCATGTCCTTAAACTGTTTTGATTAATGGATAACATCTATAAGTATTTATGTGGTACATTATAATATTTCAATATATATAATATATACTGATAAAATCAGAATAATTGATGGTTTCATCTTCTTATTACTTTGTATTTTGAGCTTCCAAGTTCCTCTCTTAGTTATTAATAGGATGCCATTAGTCATAGGATATACTTTAGTTTTTTAATTTTAAGTTTTTTAGATAGGGTTGCTGTGTAGTTCAGGCTTGCCTAGAACTCACTGTCTAATCCAGGTTGGCCTTGTTGGACTAATGGAGATACTGCTGTGTCAGTTTCCCAAATTCTGGAATTATAGGCATGCACCACCACCCCTGGTGGTGAACTACTGCATATAACTGAACTATGTATTTGCTCTGCTGTGGTACAAAAGAGTAGAACTTCTTGTTTCTGCCTGTGTTTTAATGTGTTTTATCCAACTTTTCATTCTCTGTTCCTCTCCTACCCTTCTCAGCCTGTTATAGTTACTATTCTACATTCTGATAGACATTTTTTTTAAACATCAACATGTCCCAGAGTACATACAGTATTTCTCTTTCCGTATTTGATTTTATTAACATGATGTCTTCTTGCCAGGCAGGCGCTTAAGCCACTGAGCTAAATCCCTGGCCCCTAACATGATGTCTTCTAAAGCCATCCATTTTGCTGTAATGATATTATTTGTTTCTATGGTTGAATAATATTCAATTGTTTCTATATGCCACCTTTTCTTCATTTATTCATCCACTGATTGCATTTAGGTTGATTTCATACCTTAGCTATTTGTGTATAGTGTGGAAACAAACATGGGCATGCAGGTGTCTGTTTGGTATGCTGATTTCATTTCCTTTGGATATACACCCAGAAGCATGATTCCTGGATTATACAGTAGATATCTTTTTTAATTTCTTGGGAAGCCTCTATGCTCTTATCCATGGGTGGCTGTACTAACTTACATTCCTACCAACAGTGTGTAACAGTTCCCTTTTTTACCATGTCATCTCCAGCAATTTTTGGTCTTTAATAATACCCTTCCTTTATTTTTTTACTTTAAAGAGAATAAAACAAAACAAAATAAAACAGAACAAAGCAGATCAGAACAAAACAATGCAAGCAACACAGGATTTCAAAACAAGACAACAGGAAATCAACAGTGGCTACCATAATGTCTCTTGTTCTTCAAAATAGTTGTCTATATCATCACACACAATAAATTCAAACAAAACAAAATAGTTTAAAGCCAATCAAAGCAAAAGAATGAAAGCATTACAGACCTTCATAACTGAACAATAGGAAAATCAACAATGACTACCATAATATTTCTTGTTCTCTTTAAAATAGATATCCATACCTTCACACATATTGAAATTAAATAATAGAAAACAGATTAATACCAATAAAAACAAAGAATAAAAGCATTTTTGGACTTCAAAACAAGGTGATAAGAAATCAGCAGTGGCTACCTTAATGTCTGGTTTTCTTCTAAGTAGCTGTTGATACCATCACGCATAAAAAAATCAATTCTTGCAAACTCTTTAGGAGAAGATCTAGGCATGTATAAACCTATACACATACATCTATCCTTTTTATATTAGAGGAAAAAACAAAACAAAACAAAACAAAAGAAACAAATTAATAATAACAAAGAGCCCAAAACAATAACAATGTAGGCTTTCAAAACAAGGTGGTAGGAACATAACTAAGGTTGTTATTTTGCATAGTTATCTTCGAAATAGTTACTCAGATTACCAGATACTAACATGCAAAATTGATCTAATCCTATGAATGTTAGCTGTTTTATTCTAAGAACTAATAGAATTAGTAGTACAATCATATTAACTATCTTAAGTGTATATATACAAATTTATATCTTTTTTCTTTCCTATTCCTTCTTTTCTCATTTTCCCTGAATATTTTTCCCCTTTGAGCAGTTTCTTACAGTAGGGAGACAATACAGTATTTACACATGTGAGTTTGATTCATTTCAATTATGTGTAGGGTCTCAAGTCGCGTCCATTCTTTATAGCTGAGTAGTACTGCATTGGATAAAAATACCACATCTTTTTTATCCATTCCTCAGCTGGTGGGAATTTGGGTTGTTTCCAAGAATTGGATATTACAATTGCTATAAACATGGATGCACATATATTACTGTGGTATGATGTTTCAATTCTGGGAATATGCCCAGAAGTTGAATAGCTGGGTCAAATGGGACTTCCAATCCCAGCTTTTTGAGGAACCTCCAGACTGATTTCAACAATGGTTGCACCAGTCTACACTCCCACCAAGAGTGCAGAAGAGTTCCTTTTCCTCTATAGCCTCTCTAGCATTTGTTATTGGTGATTTTCTTGACCTGGCCATTCTTTCTGGAGTGAAATGGAATCTCGGTGTTATTTTAATTTCCATTTCTCTAATGACCAATGATGTTGAACATTTTTTCATGTATTTATTTGCCATTTGTATCTCTTCAGATGACAAGTATGTATTCATCTCAGATGCCCATTTTTGGATTGGGTATTTGAATTTTGGAGGTCTGATTTTTCTAAAATTCTTTATATATTCTAGATAGAAGCCCTTTGTCTGAGGTTCAGTTGACTAAGATTTTTTCCCAATT
>PVJX010008995.1:0-63044 GCA_004027295.1 Dolichotis patagonum | reverse complement strand
GTCAGTTTTTTTTTGTTGTTGTTGTTGTTAGGAACTGGGTATTTCAATAACATGTTGAAGCAACTCAATATATTGCCCTCTTGGCTGCAGAGCTTATTATTATTTGGTTGGTTATTATTTGGTTATTATTTGTTTGGGGACTGGCTGTGTTATTTTAGTGAGGTCTGTTCCCCTGTCCCTTTTTCCTTTGCAGTGTTAACGCTGTGATGTTGTTCTTCTTGGGATGCAGCCATAGGTATAACCACAGTCCTTCGAATGACAGTGTGACCAGGCTCTTATTCTTTCTCTGTCCAAACCTAGGTAGCTGTTAATCATGCAGGTTGTAGGATGGTTGTTTTAGTATTTTCAGTAATGCCATGGGGCATAAATTGCTGTGCAGATTAATCCAGTGAACTACTTAAAAGAGATACACTACTTAGAAGAGATAGTTTGAGACATATGGGTGTGCAGATAAAGGAAGAAGGGAGGGAAAAGGTAGGGGAGTGGGGTAGAGAGGTGGGGGTCTTGACCCTCTCCAGTGTCCCTTTGCTACATTAATTAGAGAGAGAGAGAGAGAAAAACAGACAAACAGACCTTCTCTGTGTCCTTTCCCAGGCTAGTTAGAGAGAGGCAGACACTAACTGACCCTCAGGCTAATTAGAGACAGACAGACAGACAGACAAATTGACCTCTTCACTGTCCCTTTCCCATGTTAATTAGAGAGAGAGGGAGGCAGGCAGACTTTCTTCAGTGTCCTTTCCCATGCTAATCAGAGACAGACAGACCCTCTCCAGTGTCCCTTTTGTAGCATAGGGAAGGAGGGAAGGAAGAAGGGAGGGAGGGAGGGAGGAAGAGAGAGAGAAAGAAAAAGAGAAAGAGAAGAGAAGGGAAGGGACTGACCCTCTCCAGTGTCCGTTTTCCAGACTAATTTAGATAGCCCAGTTTATCCCCTGTCTTTAATGAACCTACCTTTGCTGTCTCCCAATTGATTTTGTTTACAGAACCTTCACTGTTTTTCAGAGTATTCTTAGGCTAATGCACCTCTGTTCTCTGTTGCAAATGAAGTTAATTTCTTAGGAGCTATCTTAGGTCCTGTATCTCCCTCTCTGTGGAGATGGGGTGGTGACTGTGGTGTATTTCTCTGAGTGACACCTCTGCTTTTGCAGTGCTGAAAGCAAGTAGATAAGGAAAGTAAGTCATACAGGTTTACTTTTTCTGTCAAGTAAGCAGCACATTGCAAGCAATGGCAAGGAAAGTGAGACCTTATATATCCTTGTTTATCCTGGTACCAGTGTGCCCCATCGAAGGTAGAACCTTTGTCTTACCAGCAATGGCTGAGACCAAAAAGTGACTTGTGCCTCTTGGCCATTTCAGTCAGCTGTTATATGGAAGAGAATCAAAGATGTTCTCTGAAATTAAGAAAGTCTCGAGGTATATATCCAAGAGTAAGGAAAGCATGTTCACATAGAAGTTTGTGCATATGTTCATAGCAGCATTATTCATAGTAGGCCAAAAGTGGAATCCCAAATGTCTGTCAACTAATGAATATGCAGAATGAGATATAACATACAAGAGAATAATATTTGGCAATTTAAAAGGAATGAAATACTAATATGTGCTATCATGTAGGAAAACCTTGAAAATGTGCTAAGTGGGAAGCCAAGTCACAAGACCACTTATGAGATTGCTTTTTATGTAATTTTCAGCATGTGGAAATCCATAGAGACAGAAAATAGATTCATGGTTGCCTATGGCTAGGTTGTAGGTATAGAAATGAGTGTGACTGTTTAATGGGTATAGTTTTCTTTGATGAGGACATAAAAATGGTCTAAACATAGGTTATAGCGATTGTTTTGTATATTGATGAATGTAGTGATAGTTGAATTCTGTACTTCAGGGGAATTTTGTTACCTAAATTACATGTCAAAAATACTAAAACAAAAGAGAAATTTAGTCACTTTATTTTAAATTTTATAAGATATATTTGTTTTCCATTAAAGTATTAATTGTGCCAAACTTTCAGAGCTTTAATGATCATCTAAGTTATAAGAGAGTATACTGTATAATCCCAGTCAGAAGTCATGTGTATCTGTGGGCAATATATTGTGATCTGATGTAATTAATTAACTTTTTATGGATTCATACTAGTTTTTAATACTGTCTCATACATTGATAAATTGCTCTAGGTAAGTCATAAATTTATTGTGTGGCTTTGACTTTTAAAAATTTTTTTTTATTATTTTGAAGGTAGTGAAATATAATAGAACAAGACAGAACAAAGCCAATTGACATAGTGCAGTGAAATTGGTACAGAATGTCACAACAGGTTACCAGGACAACAGTAATAGGTGCCATAGTGTATCTCATTATCTTCACAATAGTTATTCTTTCAATCAGGTATAGCAAAATCAAACCAAATACAGAACATTATAGAACTTATCAAAGCAGAATATTGAATAGAGCAATACCGTTAATCAGAGCAAAGCAAAATAGTGATAATATTTGCCTTCAAAGAGATGGTAGAAGGAAATCCCCTCTATTTGCTATATTGCATATGGTCAACCTCCCAAGAGATGCTCAGAGCTCTGGCTCCCATTTGCTGACGGGGATGGGTGATGGGATGTTTGATTCTCAGCCTGTGCACCAGTAGACTCACAGCTGCTTACCAGGGAGGTGAGCTGGTTGCTTGGTTTCCCAGCACCCTGTGTTCCAACATGGCATGGATCTCAGGAGACGCTGACTGGTTTTCCCCCTGGGGTGGCCGCTGGCTTTGACTTTTGTGATACTTTTATTTCTAGGCTTGTGAGTTTATAATTTTTATGATTTCTTTCTTAATACCTTTTAAATTGTTCTTTAGAAATGCTGAAAATATTAATTTCTACCATTTCTACATCAGAAATCACAAATTAAAAAGCTTAGCTTTGTTGAATGAATTACTTTTTAATCCTATCCACATATTTTGGCATATTTAGGTCATGTGCTTATATTTGCATTATTTTTTATCCTTCCTGATATTCCTTGCTTCTCCATGTAATAAAAGAATATTTGTTTCATTGGTGGTCCTCTTGTGCTAGATATTTATGATAGTTTGTCTCTGAATGTTTTTTTTTATAAGGATATCTCAGTAGTACTTTTATCTTTTCTTTGTATTTTCAGGAAAAAAGGGATAGTAATATTTCCTCAAATTTCTTTTATCATCTTAGGTTTTCCAGAAGGTTAGGTTCTTTTTGCCCCAGTAAATTATTTTCACAATAAAATTAGGCACACATATCAAGGAAAAATCTGTTTTAATACCTGAGTCTGTTGTTTTCCCAATTTTTTGTGTGTGTTTTAGTAAGTCGTAATACTTTAAAAACCATTTAAAAGTAACCTTCTTAAGAAAGGTTGCTTTAAAATGTTTTAAATATGTGTAACTAAGAACAGCCTATTCTAAAACCTTTTTTAAGAAATTATAAAATCTGCTTGTTTATATAAAAAAAATCAATAGCTATTATTCCCCAAATAGAATAGATTAAATAGACTTAAATATGAGTACTACAATGAGTTAATAAAATAAATAGATTAAATAGACTTAAATATGGTATAGAAACTTGTCATGTGATATATTGGATTATTCCCCCTTCTTTTTCAGGAACTCTTGGTGTAATAACAGAAGCTACAATAAAAATCAGACCAACCCCTGAATACCAAAAGTATGGCTCGGTAGCTTTCCCTAATTTTGAACAAGGAGTAGCCTGTTTAAGAGAAATTGCAAAACAGGTAAAAGAAACAAAAAAAGGAAAAAACAAAGATATACATATTTATATTTTAAAAATTCTGTATAATTGTGATATGTTATGAGTAATCTTCATATTTAGTTATGTTATGTTTTTGTGGTTTTTACCCAGTTCTGTGTGAAAAGATAGTATTGTAAAATCATCCCTTCAAGTGCAGTTACAATTTGTTCCAGTAATTTTATTACCATACCTATTTCTTGGTTTAAAGAGGGCTCTGTGATTTTAAACCAAGGTAAAGTATATACTTGGATTGATGGTCATTTGAAGAATTCTTTCACTCAGTGTTGTTTCTTAAAGTATTTTTGGATATTTCGTGATTAATTGAAGTGTTATTTATCGTAAATTAAGACATTTATTGACATCAGAAGTAATGGCTGATTATCATTTATCCCAGAACTTAAAAATTAAATATAGGTAATCAAACTTCACTATATATAGAATGTACATCTAGGCTTTACCTTGTTTTATATTATTTAGGCTAATAAGTAATACAGCAGTATAGCAGATATAACAGTATATTTAACTGTAAGCTAGAAAGAATTTCCATTTTTTGTCCCTTACTAAAATGTTACATTATTAAAGTTTTTAAAGAAACTAAATAATGCATGTAATTTATTCCTGTATGCAGTTTTGTGTATTAGTGTGGAATTCCTGTGTTTCTTTAGGAATTTGTGTATTGTTTGAGTTGCATAATTGTTTGAAACATAATTCTTGTTGCAGTATTTCTCAGCAAGAAGGAAGTTAAGAGAATTTACTAAGCTCTTCTTGCTTTTTAAAAATTCCTAGATTTCTTTAGTACTTCTTATCCAACATGCTCAACTAGACTCTGTGTACAAAAGAGATTTTTAATGTGATCCCTCTAAGTCACTTCCCAGTTGATAGCTAGAGCAGGGTTGAGGGAAACACTACACTAGGTGAAGCAAAGGAAAACTGTAGCAAGTAGCCCATATTATTGTGGCAGAGTCTTACTTCTCACCATCCCAAGACAACCATTTTTAATGTTTAGAGAAATTTAAAACCAAAAAAGTGAGATTTACTTACATGTTTAGTATTTCTAATGCTCTTTATTGTATACATTCAGTTTTACTTTTGTGTGTGTTTTTGGCTGTTTTGTTATTGTTGTTGTTTGAGACAGCATCTTGCTATGTAGGACAGGCTGGCCTTGAACTTAACTATGTAGCACTTGTAAACTCTTGGCGATTCTCTTGTGTCAGCCTACTAAGTGCTGGGGTTACAGAGATGTGCCACTATGCCCAGCTTCAGTTTTGCTTTCTGAAATGCTTATTCTGTCTTACAGTTTCCCCTTTCAAGAATTCTAGATATGTGATCATCTAATTTAACAATTGAATTTTATAATTTTCAAGTAGCTTTAGTTATTTATCAGATTGCTAGACTTGGCAAAAGTCCCTTAATCGCCTGTCTCCTGAGGTAGGAAGAAGATTCAAAAGGATATATGGTTCTGATGTGAACTATTTGGGACTTGGTTCTTTGGTTGTATTAATTCAGAAGTAAGTGATAACAGTTGAAATCCTTACATAAGCTCTCCTAACTCACTAGAACTTTAGATGATGTATGGTGACTGGGGAGTTACTATAGTGGTTGCTACATCATGTTGTTTGAATGATGGAGGGCAATAATATTTAAAGTAGAATTATTAAGTGAAGATAATGGAAGTAAGTTCTAGGAGTAAATAATAATACTTGTTATACTAAAATAATGTCTGAGCTCTGAGCAGTGAAGTTCAAGTGTATTGATACTTGTTTGTGAAACCTTCCATCACTTAAAGACTAAGGAAAGTATAGTAATGTCAAATTTAAGATAGCCTCTAAATATTTGAAGTAAAAAAATCCATTTATAAAGCTTAATTGTTTTGCATGTGAGTTAGTATCTGGAAGAATGGAAACTAGAGTGCTTACCTAGCATGTTGGAGGGCCTGGTTCAGTCTCCATGACACACACACACACACACACACACACACACACACACACACACATTCTCTCTCTCTCCCTTTCCCTCTCTCCCTCTCTCCCTCTCTCCCTCTCTCCCTCTCTCCCTCTCCCCCTCTCCCCCTCTCCCCAAACAAATAAAAACAAACCCTACACTGGATCTATGTCTTGGAATACATAATTTGTTAGGAAGTTCCACCTTTGTTTACATTTTGTAAAAACACTTTGGTTTTTTATACTTACAGTGGACAACTTCTAGGCGAATACTGTGAATGAGAAAGCTTGCCGTACTTGATTAAAAATACAGATAGATGATATCTTATTCTCAAGGGATGAAAGATCCATTTAAAATTATTTTAACTGCTTTTGGGACATTTGCCTATTAGTTTACAGAATGCACAAATCTTATATGTCAAAAGTAGGGCACTATTTGCTCCTCTTTGTAACAGTATTCCCAGTCAAAAAAAGTAAAAAAATTATCAGATTTTGGCACCAGTCATTGTTCAATTTGGGATTTGGAATTTCAGCTGATAGCAGGAGAATTAGGATCCATTAAAATAGACAGTACATGGTTTATGCTCGTGCCAAATTCTTGATTGAATAATGAGTTGGCTGCTTCTAATTCTTCACTGTCACTTCATAGCACTTCCATTTTTTGCAATATTTTCGACCCAACTTGCTTTTGAAATGAGAAACAATTTTGGATGAGTATCTTTTGCAAAGGAGCACACGATTGTTCACAAATAGCAAAGTGGTCTCCTATATATTTTCATTACTATTCTTACTGAAGGAAATAAATTAAGCAACTTTTCACTGGCAGCAGGAGGATTCTAAGGTCTCCATCTGATCTTTGTCCATGTGAGGAATTGTCCTCATTCAGTACTCCACTGCCTTGTGAGGAGCTAGAAAGGAAGATTTAGTGGAAGATTAATGTGATTGTTTCTCGTAAGTGGCAATCCATTATTACCTCCAACTTTTCTCAGTAGAAGGGTAAGTGATTTTTAAGATTTCTCAAAACAAATTTTCTATTGTAACTTCACAAGCTGGGAAAACATGCTGTTTTTAAAATGAGAATATCAGTGTCAGATACAGTGTTTTATTCCCTTTTATTGTTTGTCTGGAAATGGCAGTGATGTCTTTACAAGATTTGAAAGAAAAACTGAATATTGAAATAAACTCAAAAGCAGTTTTCAAAGTTCGTGAAGTTTTGTGTTTTGTTATCAATAAAAATTTAAGAGTTATGCCCTTGTGATACTGAGAGATAAGCATGTGTTCTAGAAGGGCACAACTGTCTGTATTTGGGATGGACAGTACTCATTGTCTTACAAACTATCTTTCTCAGTATCAGAAGTAAGTTTTCAGAATTGTGGGTTAAAGGCTGCTTTTTCTCTCATTACCTTTTGACAAGGATCCATTAAAGGATCCACCTTTTCTACCTTCTATAACATTTCCTGTGATCAGTTTTAGACTGTGAAGTATTTTTTCTAGTAACTTCACAGTATAATTTTGGATAGGTAGTTCATGAATTGTTCAGAAAAACTTAATTTCTCCTTTAGAGATTCAAATAAATTGAAAGAAGTATTGTTTAACACATATGTTGTAAAATAATTAAAACTTTTATATTCAGCAGTAATTCTTGGGAATATTTGTTACATGTAGGAAACAGAATTATTTTAAATTGTGTGTGTGTGTGTGTGTGTGTGTGTGTGTGTGTGAGAGAGAGAGAGAGAGAGAGAGAGAATGTGTGATACTTTGCTCTTTGTAAAGCAGAGAATAACTAGTCAAATGCTTGGTTGATTGGATTCTTTACTATGTGATCCAGCAAAATGAGGACAATTATAGGATATGCTGGGTACTAGAAGCTACTCAGAACAAATTATTTTAACTTTCTTAAGCTGAAAATTATAATTAGGAGTCTGGCCTAACTTTTGGTTCTTCCCTAAATATAAAATAATCACACATATTCCATATTCTTTTATTCTTTAAAAAAAGAGAATTATCTTTTAAAGAGAAAGTTATTGTTTATAGTATAAACCTCTTGGCTATAAGCTAGTAATCTTAAATATTATATGATTTTATCTGTTATATCAACTCAGATTAGTAAGTGAGAGGAAGAATCTCTACATTCTAAGTTTTAATTTCCAGAAATCTGCATTCAAAAGATTTTTCTTACCTCTTTGAAACTTTTGAAAGAAAAACTGATAAAATTAATTTTATCATCACCTCTTGAATGAGTTACTGTGGTCTCAATTTTATAAGCCACACAGTGCAGTGGGTAGTATGCAAGTTAAATAGACATGGTTCCTGCCCTCTAATCAGAAAAGTTAACACTGTGATAAACTCTCATGAAATTTTTTATAGAATTGCAGTGGGTTTATTTTTGAAGCATTTGGTTCTGATATTATGTGAAATAAGTAAACTATACTAGAGCCTTTTGGCTCAGGAATTTGGTCTATTTCTAAATTCTACACAGAAAATTTGATTTACCCCTTGACAAAACAAACCTTTTCAATTCAAAGATGACTCCTTAGCCATGATGCCAGAGATGTAGAGCCATTCTCTATTTATACTTTTATAATTTAATCTTCAAGAACTGAGTAAGTAGAAATCTTGCAGATATTTGAAATATATGTTAATATTGAATTCCTTTTGCCAGTAACTAGCCATGCAAGAAATATCTTCACAAATAATATATCTGATCTGAAGTACTGCATTGTGATATTCTAGCAAATAAGAACTAAGGTGTGTGTTCTAGGAAAGCAAATTTCACAGGAATCTTTTGATGTGTTTCTTATAGGAACTGTTTTTTTTGATAAAGTAGTTGGAATGAGAAATCTGTTGCTTTTTAAGTTAGTGCAGAGAATACGACTACTACTGAGTAAAATAAGACTAATCAGAGTAGTTTTTTTATTTTTCAGATTATTATTTAAGTAAATTCCTAATTGTAGCATCCTTAAGGGGGTCAAAGTGCCAGCAGTTCGACTTAGTCTTATATCCATAGTTTGAAGTCAGTGTGGTTATTCTTTATTCAATTAAAATAAAGATATTGACATTTCTTTATTAATTCATAAGTCTTTCAAACTTCTCATACTGTTTACTAACTAAAAAGTCAACTTATGTACAAGTCAGATGACATGAGAGATTCTAAAGGTTAGTAAGCAATTTTTGTCAAATGTCTTCAGTTTGTCATTAATCTGTATAAAAATTGGTTAAAATTCCCTCTCTCCTGTTAGTTATGGTCACCTACCAGCAGGGGTCACTTTAACTCAAAGACCTTTTTTCCTTTTCTTGTCTGTGGAATACAGTAGTCTCAGTCTAGTGTCCTGGAATAACATGGGAATGAATTTAGAGCTCCAATTATTAGAATTTGTGCACTTTCTAACCTTAAAAAGCAGTATGTGGAATTTTTTTTTAACCCTACCCAATTAGTTTTAACATAATGGAAGCAACCTCATCTTAACTCTAGGTCTAGTAATTCAGACTGTTATTTAAGAATAGTAACATTATTTTATTTTAACCTTTTGATTATAGGAACTTCTGTTTAATTAGTTGAAATAAACTCATTATTTCAGGCTCTGGACAAACTTTGTGTATTTAGGATGATGTACAATGGCTTATAAATTGGCAGTTGCCAGAAGATCACAAACTAATCTAGATGTTATTTTTCAATTTTATTGCTTTACTTAAAAGAACTTACTTATGACACAAATTATTCGATTCTTTTTTTTTTGTACTGGGGATTGAACTCGTGTTTGCCAGTCAGGCACTTACGCCGCTGAGCTAAATCCTCAGCATTATGACACAAATTGAAAAACTATTTATTAATGTCTGAAAAACCTGGCACTACTAAAATATGAAACTTTGAAGCTCTTGACTTGAATTTGATAATTTCAAAAAAGTCAGTGTTAAAACACTTTCAACTGTGCATCTCTGTATAAGTAGTATATTGGATAAGCAAGTGTGTGTGACTAGTTCGTGAGGTTCAGCTATCAAGTTAAAATTACATTATGTTTAACTGAATATTGGTGGCTGTACAGTTCAGCAAGTTCAATGTTATTTTTCTAATTTTTTAATTTAGAAATTCTAAGTGTGCAGAATATTTGAAAGAATAGTATAGTGATCACTTTTATATGAACCTATCTATTCAACATGTTTTTGTTCTATTCTCTATGTATGTATATATATATATATATTTTTCTAAGCCATTGGAATTCAAGTTGCAGACATCATGACACTTCTAACTATTTTAGCATCCATCTCCTAAAACTTAGAAGTATTCTTTGTAACTTCACCTACATTGTCATGTCTAAGAAACTGCAGTAACTTCTTAATGCCAGCCAGTACTCATTCTGTAATCAAATCATCCCAGTTATCCTAAAATACATTTTATGCATAATGTTTATAAATGAAGATTTAATTATATTTAATTATATTATATTTTAATTGTTTTAGAGAGTAAGTGCCAATAGAAACTTATTATTAAATACAGTGTACTTTCCCCCCATTTCCTCATACAAGTGTTTATGTTGGTTGTTTTTATTGTTAACACCTGCCTTTGATACAGGAGAAGTAGAATCTGGTTGGCAGCAGATGGAATTTATAAGCTGTTGATAGGATTTTGAAAAATTGTTTTTCTAAGAATGAAAGGATGACTGTGAATTCTTTCATATTTTATTGGTGTGCTTAACCTAAACTGTATAAATATATATTATATGGATATGTTACTTATTTTATGAAGAAAGGAAACCTGGTGTAATTAGGATTCATGTATTTTATTAGAAGTTGATGTTCTTATTAAAAACATTCCAGATTTGTAGATGTGAAAAAAGTTTTTTAGTATTTTGGAAATGGGAAACATTTTTAGAAGCATTAAACTACAAAGATACTTTTATATCAATATTTGAAATTACTCAGATTGTGAACTATTTTTTAAATTATAATACTTTTAATAAGACTACAAAATATCAAGTAAGATGGTTTTCAGGTCATCTTTGTTTCCCATGTGAATTTCAAGCTCTGTACAGTGTGTCCTAAATGATTCTTTTGGAGGTTGTTAGACAGTGGTATTCATCTTAGTAGTCAGATACTGTGGTGCTACTTTTGTCTTTACTATTTGACAGTGAACAGACCTCGGACAAGTACTTTAACCTTACTGATTTCTGTGTTTTCATTAGTAAAAGGTGTAATACCAATTCTGCTACCTTGATGGGGCTGTTTCCTTATTTGAAATAAAGACATAGGAGAGGAGCTTAGAAACTATAGAATTCTTTAAAATGTGAAGTTATGATACACATATAAGATTACCTAATACCATTTCTTAAGTCTTGGCAATGGGTTTTTAAAAATGAATTATCCTATCTTTAGAATCAAAGAAGAGTAAATAAATTGTCTAGTCTTCAAAATTAGAATCATATTTAGTCTTTTCATTGGGTAAAATAAAATTTGTATTTTTTATAAGAGTTAAATATTTGTTCAATTAAAAGCAAATGATAGTAAAATGTTTCAGTGCATTTAAGATGTGTTTTGAGTGAATCAAATTTGTATTGATACAAATTTTATTGATAAATATGATAAGATAAATGTTTTAAAGGTTTATGAAATTAATCAAAATTTTGTGGTCTAAAAGCAACCTCTTGTAAAACTTAAGCCATATCTAAATTTGCATAGAAAATTAAAGTCATGCTTGAGGTTCAGCTCACTTACTTTAATTCTTTGGAAAAATTGTGGCTAGCTTGATCCTTACTATAGTTTGCATTTTATTGTCACAAAATTAGGTTTTATTATCACAAAATTAATATGAGTACAGGTTGAATATCCCTTGTCCAAAATGATTAGGATGAGACGTATTTAAGATTTTGGAGTTTTTCAGACTTGGAAATATTTGTTTACCAGTTGAGCATCCCTGATCTGGAAATCCAGATGCTCCAACAAAAGTTGAAACATTTTGTGTGACAAGTCTGAGCTTAAAATGTTTGGGATATTGAAACATTTTAGGCTTCAGATTTTTGGATTAGTAAGGCTCAATCTGTATTTGCTTTCCTCAGTTTCCTTTCCTTGCAGCTTTTAGCAAGTGCCTAAATAAATGAATGGTGCAGTTTTTGATTCTCTAGGTAATTTATTCTTATAGTTTCATTGCTGTTTTCATACAAGTAATCTTGAAAGAACTTAGAAATCTGGACACTCTCTGCATACTTTTTCTATTTAAAATGGATTATGAGAAAGAATAAAAAGAAAGAAATGCTGCTTGAATTGTCTGTAAAAACACTGAAGATAATTTTTCAAGTGCTTTTGGTACATGGACATTTTCACCACCATTTCTTCATTTTTAATATGAGAATTTAATATAATATAGTTCATAAATGTAGTTCTTGGGGTGCTAGTATGTGTGAAGGCTTCTCCTCACCATACATTTTATAGAAGCACTGATGTTTCATTTGTTGTCATGAAATTGTGTAGGTTAAGATTGTTTTCTTCAGTATACATTTAGGAACCAATTTCTTGATCTTTTAAATACAAAAGGTGACATTTATTTGTATTCTGCATGTCTAGGTTCTTATGGTATTTAATGAGTATCATAATCTTTCCTTTTTTCAGAGATGTGCTCCTGCATCTATCCGCCTCATGGACAACCAGCAGTTTCAGTTTGGTAAGCGTGGAGTAGTGATTTTAGAATCTTCTCATTTAGTACCAGACTTGCAAAGCTAGAAAGCAAAGCGTCAAAGTTCTCACCTGTTGGGATGACCCTGTCCACTGAGGAGAGACAGTCATACAGGTGATGAGTGCTGCAGCGCTGGAGACTGAGAGAGGCAACTGCGCTGTGTACCCTAGTGAAGGAGGCTTCATTCTGTTTGGTTTTGCAAATTAGCAGGTGGAGAGTCCAGAAAAGGCTTTTTGAAGGAGGTTCATGCTTGAACTCAGTCTTCAAAGATGAGCTGGAGGTTTGCCAGAGATGGTCTTTTCTTTTCTGCTACCAAGTGTATTTACTTCTCAGCACAACTGAGAAGTTGTGAAGCCTCGGTGTTGTAGGGTGCTTGAGAAGGGCCGTGTTCCTCAAATAGAGAGTAGGTAGAAGATGTTCCATGAGAGGAAGCTGAATGGGCCGTTTAGGGCTTTGCAATATAGAATTGGATTTTATCTTGTCAGCAGTAGGGTTTCTTTGTGGAGGGAATGAGATCAGTTAACTACATTTTAGAAAGCTCATTCTGGCAGTATTTCTCAGGATGGATTAGAAGGATATAGACCTAGAAGAAATGAGAGGAGGTGAGACCATTTAAGAAGCCAATTTAGAGTATAAACTTAATTTGAGTAAAGGAGTAGTAATGGATGTAGAGACCATAGATTTTTAAAAAATCAGTTAACCAACTGGATAGGGAAGATTAAGTAAAGGGAAGAATTGAGGACAACTCCCAGATTTTGATTTGGCTGATTTTGTGGATTAAATAATAATACAGAAGTAGAAATGGTGTTTGAGGGAAAAGATACAACAGTAGGTTATATTTAAAGTGCATTGAGATATTTAGGTGGAGAATTCATTAGGCAGTTTTATCTCAAAATAGTTTTCTTTTTCTATTATGGCCAAAGTACTAAACTTTTGAGATCACTTATTGATTATGTTTTCAGTTGTATTTTTAATGTTCTCATATACTTTTTATATGCAGAAATTTACTTTGGACTTTAAGTTTATAGAATTTAAATACCTTCAAAGCAGTTCTCAATTATGGGAATGATTGCTCAGTAATAAAGGCTAAGGCAGGAAGATTTTGATTGTGATATCTAAGAGTAGTTAGATTTTAATTTAGGAAAGACTATAAACTAAGAGAGTCAGATTCATAACATATCCAGAGTTAGTTTTTAAATTAAATTCTTCTAACTCAGTCACAGTTGTTTAGTTCTCTTAAGTACATTACTTTCAAAATACTATAGTGTTGATAAATAAAAGTTAATAGTAAATATGTCCTGTGAATAATGACATATTGAATGCAAATCATGCTTTCTGTTGTTTGGGCCTGTAGGTCTTGAGAAACATGTTATATATTCATGTATTAGTGTTGTAGTAAATTGTGTTATACATGGCAACCTTTGTAAAATTAGCTGTAATTTAATCAGTTTCATTTATTATATTTATAATCGAGATTTAGTTACAGTTGACTTTTATCCTTGTTCTGATTCTCACTACTATCCTAAAAGCATGCTTTGGTACTCCCTTCTGGCTCTGTGGTAGGCCCTCATCTTGACTGTGTTCTCCCGCTCTGCCATTTACTGAGCTACCATTGTCATGCAGAGCTGATCATGCTTCTTGGTTGACTATAACCTTTTTCATTCCTAAGTATCCTTTGAACCTTTTCCATCAGCAAGTTATCATCATGGCTTTATGATAAAGCAGCCAAAAGAATAAGGGTTAACTCCCAAGGTATCAGCACTCTGCAGGTAGCCATCTTGCTGATTCCTCACTGCTTGTTAAGTACAAGCCGTACTAGCTGTACAAGCTGTTAATATATTTAACATCACCACTTCCTCTGGTGCAACTGAGACTGAATTTAGTCTTGTCTGACTTCAAAGCCCGAGACTTTTTCTGTTGTCTTGTACCACTTCTTTGCTTGACTTACTTAAAAACCAGTATCACTTTCACAATAATTTATTCTTTAACACTCATATTGACTCAGTATTGGCAATATATGTGACTAATTCCCGTTAGTGAAATGGAAATTAAACACATAAATGTCAGTGGTTTAAGGTGAACATTTACCCTTAAGGATAATTTCATATTATAGAATTAGCATTTGGAGTCTTTATGCATTATACAAAGATATGTGGATTAGAAGACTTTTATATAGTATAGATAATTTCCATTTTTTGCAAGAACACAATCCATACTCTCCTCGTTTATCTTATTTCTAATTATTTATGTAGGTTAGTTCCATTTGGTATAGGAAGAGAATCTTTAAAATGACGTATATTCCTAACTTTATATGTGCTAGAAATGTTATCTTTTTAAAGCATTGGTTATGCTAGAGAAGAATCTCTGGTAGGTTAGAATAAAAAACAAAACCTACGGATCTTTTGTTTTTGATCCAAGATCAAGAAGATTGCCAGATCTCTATCTGATCTGCAATTTGTTGCTTTGTTTTGGTAGCTCAGTGATACCATAATTAACTCTCAGCTTCTGGTTAAGACTTACATCACTTGGTCTTTTGTGTAACATAGCTTCCAATTATAACCTGTAAAACCGTGGTTAAATATTACAGGTTCAGATTCTCAATTTTAAAAATAGATCTTGGAAAAAAAAAAAAGAAGACTACCAGGAATTAGGTATTGTAGAAACAGCTCATTTGCTATTTGCATTTATTTTAGAAGAAAGTCCTACACTTTAAAATAAGCAAAATCCAAAAACCTCAAAACCTTTTTTTTCAAATAAATTTTTACTTGGAGATAATTTTTGGTTTACTAAAGTCTTTAAAATTCTTTATAAAAATTCTGTATAAATGATCTACATCGTTCTGAATTGGGCTCATAGCACCACAGTCAGCTGCGTGACTCTTAAATATAACAGTCACGGGAATTGAGAAGTTGCTGCTCTCTGAAAACAGTGAGAAAATGGTAAAAGATTTTCACTCAATTAAGCTTAATCCGCAGGCAAAGTTGTTAATTTAACAGACTCTGAGACACCATCTATGTTATTTTGGCAATTTTAACTCTCTGGGTGTGATTAAGGAAACGATTGCTAGTTTTATGCCAAGAATTCTGGATGAGTTAAGAATTAATTAAGAAACAAACTTAAACTTTGCAACAACTCCATATTTGGTTATAGTTCTGAATGACTTCTATACAATTAAAAAAATAAAATAAAACCAGCCATGATTGGATGCTCTTAATGAAATACAAATTAATGAAGTAGTTTTACTCTATATAAACTGCATCATTGAAAGATAAACCTAAACTATATATAGTATTAATTACATATAGTAATTTGACCTAATGAACTGAAAATGGATTTTGTAAATAAAAACTTGTTTGGGCTTTTGAAAGAAGAGAAAGGTATATATATATATAAAATTAGTCATAAAACTTTTAACTTTTAGGATACTAAGTTGAAGTAGCTTTTTACTGTTAATTTAATATATAAACTTTTTCTTTTGTAGGTCATGCTCTTAAACCTCAGGTTTCCTCTATTTTTACATCATTTTTGGATGGATTGAAAAAGTTCTATATTACAAAGGTAAGGATTTTTATAAGATGCTAAAATTTTAAATTCTGAGTGTACTGTATTAATTTGGTTTCTGCCTTCTTCTCCTTACATTCACCATCATAAGGATGTTTTTCCATGTTGCTACATACATTTTATAATCACTTTTTGTGTTGGAGTAATATTTTATCAAGTGAGTCATGCATTCCATTTTAGAAATTTCCTTTTTCTAGTTTTAGAGTTTCTAAAAATAATACTGCATTAAATGGTCTTATGCTTTAGTATAACATTTTCTAAGAGTGTGTGGTTTTCTTTTTTAAACTTTGATCACTGTATTTCTTTCCTAAAAGGTTATAGTAACTAACAGAAATACAAGTGTGTCATTTTTCTTTGTTGTAGCCTTGTTAGTGCATCTGGGTTTTTGTTTTGTTTTGTTTTGCTATGTTATGGTTTAAATTTAACTGTGAGAAAACTGTTTTATTTTCATTGGTGTTTCTTAAAACTCCAGTGAGACTGAACACTTCTGTATATTTTAGATGTAATTTTTATATGATTATTTTACAAGGATGACAGAACCTTGTTTCTTTTTGATGTGTTGATCTGGGCCCTTTACTAATAGAATTATTAGATACTCTTTGTCATACATTTTGTAAGTAAATGTTTTCAGTCTAATATGAGGTTTTCTTCTTTAGTGGTACTGTTTGTAAGTTTCATAACTTTTCTTGTGATTATTTGCTTCTAAGCTTAGAAAGGTCTTTTATTCTCCAGAGACATGATGAAGACCATTTGCCTCACCATTCCTCTTTTGTGTTAAATGAAAATTAAGTTTTTTCTATATTATTAAAATTTATTTTTATTTTATAATGTGAAATAAATATCTAAATTAATCTTTACCTCCCTCTTGCTACCCAACTGCCTGCCAACCAGTTGTGTTGTCACCATAAATTAACCCTTGCTTTGCTTACATTGATTTTCCATGCCAAAGCCATCTGATATAGTACTTATCCAAGAAATATATTCCATTTTAATGTATCTTAATTCTTTTTAATGACTTTTTTATTCTTGAAAAATTAAACTGATATAATTTTAAGTCCATTCCCTCTCTCTTGTTATTCAGAATTTTCTTGGCATCACCATCAATACCTTTTTATTGTTTTAGAAACTTCATTTCAGAAGTTCATTAGAATTGGAAAAAACTAATATTAATTTGGTCAAGGATTGGCAGGTTTATGTTAGTTTATGCATTCAGGAGCATGTATCTTTCTTTTCTTAAACATGTTTTTGTAATGAACTTTTAACTTTAGATTAGTCTTAGTTATTTCTTCTAATGTTTTACACAAGATTTCTTTTTAAAAAATATTATTCAGTAAGTTATCGTTGCTACATAGAGATATTGTGGGATTTTTTTCCTTCCTTGCTCCAGCTGCTTTGTTTTATCATCTTGTACTTTTTATTTGATTCTTCATTATAATTAAAACTCTGACAAATTATCACTTGTGTTTGCTTGCCAGTGTCATTGTGATTAACACCATGGCATATTTGAAAGATGTTTTTCCTATACTGTATAGTTTGTTACATTGTAGTGGTCTGACAGGATGCATTAAGTATTTTTGTTGATTGACATGTAAAGTTCTAAAGCTCAGTTGTTTAGAAGTTGATATACTAGAGCTCAGATCAGCAGGAAAAGGAAAATGTATTTGATTTGCTATTTTGCAAAAATAAAACTTATCTCCAAAAAACCCCCACAAAAACCAAAACAAAACAAAACTAATCTGTACTAATAACATTCTACTTTTTTTTTTTTTTGTAGTTTAAGGGATTTGATCCAAATCAGCTAAGTGTAGCAACATTATTGTTTGAGGGGGACCGTGAGAAGGTTCTTCAACATGAAAAACAAGTGTATGACATTGCTGCAAAATTTGGGTATGATTTTTAAGTTCATATTATCAAGAGAAAATCTAAAATTATGAGATTGCCAAACATTTATTAATGTACCAGGCATTAATGTCTCCAAATAGTCTGCTTCTCTCCAGGCAGTTATTAATTTGAATTTAATATTAAATTTATGGTAACTTATGATAATAAATTTAAAATACCATTTTTTGGTTTACTTCTAAAATTTATACTAAGATTGATACATATTGTTCTTGTCCACTTGTATATTTGTATATTGTATATTTTGTTGTTTAGGAGATTTTTGTACTAATACCAATATTTGTTATATTTGTTATATGTTGTTCTAGAATAAAATAGGAAAAAATTCACTATCATGTTATTCTTTAGTGAGAAGAGGGTATGTATAAAACATGCTATTAGTCTGTTTTTAAAAGGAAATTATGTTTAATCCATGATATTTGATTAATTATCTGTATTCCACCCCCTGTCACTTACTATTTTTGTCCTGGTATAAAGAAACAAAACATTTCACAAATATAACCTACTGAGTAATGATAGGGTGGTCCCTGTCCGTCTGCTTGATGAATTATAAGATTGATCGATGAGAACTGTAGTGGAAATGCCATTTATCAGGGCTACATTTTTTTTCTTTTCCTTTTAAATTACATAAATTGTTTTCTAGATATTAGTCATTACCTTTTTTATTACAGGAGTTAGAATATATCATATCCACTATGCTTGGTGTGAGTTCTCTACAAATACTTGTTTCTATTGTATCCTCTTCCTTTAAAAATTTTTTTTTAAAATTTTAAAACAATTTGGAGCTATGTACTTTTGACCGCTGTACTTCTTTGTCTCTTTCTCACGTACAACTTCTAGGATTGTTTGAATTTAAGTACAACATTGTTAGAGTGGAAAAATGTGTGATCTTAACTTCACTTTTAGTTCATTTTTGTACTGTTTTTGAATATTAAAAATTAATATGTCAGATTTAGTGGAAAAATGTGTGATCTTAACTTCACTTTTAGTTCATTTTTGTATTGTTTTTGAATATTAAAAATTAATATGTCAGATTTATCCTATTCTGAAATTGGCAAATATGTTTTAATTTCTTTAGTAAATGATAAAGCTTGCTAGTCTTTCACCTTTTCTTTTATAGTATCGTATTTTGGAATTATTTTGTTTGAACTAAATTAGTTTAAAGTAATCATGTTACAAAGATTCATTTAATGACTCAGTGGCTTGGAATTCAAGTCATCTTTTTTGTTTGAAATTTTGAAATGTTTTTGTTTTCTTTCCCAGAAAGAGTTTAGCACTATATCTACCTTTTTTTTTTTTGTTTCTAAGTTATATGAATAATATGGTTATAAGGCTGTTTTTCCCTTCCAAACATGGTACAAGTTAGAAAAAAGTAAGGGGGTTTAAATTAAAGTCTTTTATGTCTGTGCTAGCCTTAAATATTAGGGACTGAAACTTTAAAACATTTTTTCCTTATATGTTTAAGTATTTAATTGGAATTTCAGATTTTTCCAAAATGACTTGGGGGAATTTGAAGAGGACAGTTTTATGTAGCATTTGAATCACTGATAGAAAATTAAATTTACTTAGTTTTACCCTAATCTTCCCCGCTTCCAATATACACACACAACACGAATAATTATAATTTAGAATAGCTAGAAAATCATTACTAGTTAATAATGGCCACATTTCCTGTTTGATTATGGTAGGTTGATTGTAAAAAAATGCCTATTTGTTTTACCTTATATATAATTGTAGCGCATGACATATTGCTTCTTGGGATCACTGCCAATACTTGGAATGTACTAGATGCTTGATTAAATTTCTTTCAAATGAATTAAGCTGAATAATATACTTTTTCCTTGTCTCTTTTTTGTGTTTCATTTATTCCTAATTACTCTAATGTAAGAAAATTGATTTAAATCTTTAGACATTTGTTAGTTTTGTTTAATTTAAGACCCTATGAGTATTAGTAACGCTAGTTTGGTTTTATTGTGTAACTGCTCACAATTTAAAAATAAATTCAAATCTTTAATATATATATTGTATATAGCTGTCTTCACATAGTGATACTGGGCTCCAGAACTGTTGGTTTAATTCCAGCAATTTTGATTACTCTAAACAAAATTTATGTAATTTTTATTCATTAAAAATAGATTTAGCAAATAAGATATCAATTTAAAGCAGAGATAAAGCACTAAAAAAAACTTTGGCCCAGATTGGGGTACCATTTTGACTTTATTTATTCCTTCTTGTTATCCTAATGTTCTTTAATTCATTTATTTAGATAAGAGAATCTCTTTTTAACAACCCAGTTTTCATTAGGGAGATGATTTAGAGTTATTTTTATTTTTTAATACTTGGAAACACCTTCTTTAGGTTTTCTAGTGGAGGTCCTGGTCCTGTGCTCCCCACGCCCATTTTTTGTAGACAGTAATTTTTGTTCTAATTATTGAAGACCCAGGGATATTTTTCTTACTAAGATGTCACTGCCCTGCACAATCCTGAATTCTCAGTCATTTCTGTTTAATAAGCAATATTTCATTGCTTAACAATTTGGAGGAAAGTATCATCAAGCTTCTTTCTGCTAAAGTTTTTAACGTTAGTTTCACTAATGTATTTTATTTTTAACTAGGCATTATTCATCTTTTATTTTCTCTTTGTCTTACTCCTGTTCATTGCTTCATTAGATTAAATTAATTGGTCTTAGCAAAGTAATCTCTGAACAGTTGAGAGTATTTTTCTATGTTGTCTTAGCCATTTTTCTCCTTGCCTTTCTCTTCTCACACCCACACTCTTTAATACTTTTGAACACATATGACCGACTAAAACACAGTGGCCAGATACTGAATAATCATACTTCAGTCATACATCCTTTGTTTATCCATGTTTGCCAGTAATGCACTTTTACTTTGCTAAAAACTGAGCAGAATAAGCTCTGCCTGTCAGCACTCGTGGCGGGTATTTTGACATTTACCATAGAATTGAAGGTAATACGTTATCATTATTTTTAAAGTATGCTTAAGTTGTTTAACATAATTTAACATGAGAGTGATTAAGGTTCACCATATGGCCCTTTTATATAAAATGATTGTCTATCATTCATCTTTCATTAGACTTCCTCATCTTTTCTCATGGAATAGCTTTCAATTTCAGAACCTTGTGAGTTGATGTTTGAAGTTTGTTGGGGAGAGCAGGAAGTAGGGAATGCATGTTCCCACTTCAAAGCAGTTTGAATCTGTAGTTTTTTGGAGTAGCTGCAGAAGTGGTGATTTAAAAGCATTTAATTTCTAAGCCTTGGGATTGTTTACATATTATATTTTAAGGTAATTTTGGTTATAAATCTGACAGCTTTGAAAGCCTTAAGAAAAAAATCCAAAAAACTGAACTTGCAGGAAAACATGATTCAGAAAAGCAAGCCCAGATTCATTTTTCTTCTTGGGGTTAGTAAATTGAGAATGGACATCCAATTGCAGTTTCTTTCTGCTTTAGACTTTAAAAATGCATGTTTCCATGTTTGTTCCATCAGTCTCAGTATGGTACAGCTCCTTCTCCCTCAGATGTTACAGCATAATCTAAAGAACTATAGCTTGATCTGGGAGAGGAAGAGTAGGACCCTCTATCCTGATGTAATGAGGACAGGTCTGCTGAACTAAATGGTCGTACCTGTTATTGACATGCTCCTTTCCCAAGATTCCAAGCATAGGTTTTCTTTCCTTTTCTAGGTTTCAGTCTCTTTTCCTTTCCTTCTCCTTGTAGGTACAAGGTGAATCATTACTGTTTCCTAGATCTATAGTGGTTTTTTCTTGACTTTGTTTCATATCTAAGCACTTGCTATAGCAAAATCCTGACTCTTTTTCAAACATTATTTTGTGCTACCTTTAACCTTACATCCAACCCAGAATTGTTTTTCTGTCTCTACTTTTTCACTCTCAGCAATTTAACCTAAGTTCATTCTTGTTTGCTTCTTAATATTCTATTAATAGTCTTCTTCATTTTACTCATCCTTGAGTAGTTCTGGACTGAAGCTGCTTGCTATCAAGTGTTTTCCTCTCCTTCTAGATGATACTATTGTACACATATGTGGCCATAGTAATCAAGCAGGAAATTCTCATTTAGCCTATATATTCCACCCTGTAATTGCCTTAAAGTATTTGTATAGAACAAGAGTGTATCTACCATGTGTTATTTACATAGCATCAAGTGTAACAAAACTTTAGAAAAAGGTAATTATGTCAAGTGAGGCCATAAGAGAGATGATTCCTCCTTTAGTTGACTAAAACAAGTTAATCTGCTGGTACAAAAGGAATAATTATTTACTAAAGGTAGTGAAAAGCAATATTCATTTGTTGTTTTTTAAAATAAAAACAACTTTCATAAACCAGAGTACTTGGACTGAATTGTTACATGGAATTGATTCTAAGTAGATTTTCAAGTATAATTTCTATGGGAAAAAATCTATTTTCAAACTGAAACAGATAGATTATATGTCATAGTAGCAAGACCTATTGCTGTTTCACTTCTCTACATTTTTTAAACTTTAATGTTTCTGTATATGTTTTGTCTCATTTAAATAATAAATTGCATAAACTAAACACTTAACATATCAAATATTATATGCTTAAGTGTTCAAGAAACTTACTTGTATTTGGGACTTTACAGCTAATTGTCCCAGTCCTCTACATATGAGAAGACTGCAGTACAAATACATGAATATGAATGTGCCACAAGTTGGGGATCTTTATCTGAACTGCTTGGGACCAGAAGTGTTTCCTGTTTCAGTTTTTCAGACTTTGAAATATTGGCACAGACATAATAAGCTATCTTGAAAATGGGCCCCAAGTCTAAACAGAATTCATTTATGCCTCGTAGACACCTCATGTGCATAGCCTGTAGATAATTTTATTCAGTATTTTTAGTGCACTTGCACTTTAATTTGGACCCCTCACATGAGATCAAGTATGAAATTTTCCACTGTGGCATCCTATAGACACACAAAAAAGGCCTTGCGTTTTGAAACATTTTGGATTTTCAGATAGAGTTGCTCAACTTACATGAATAAAACAAGAATATTTTAAAGTTTTTTTAGTTTAAGTTTATTTCTCATGACTAATTTTTAATGCTATTTTGATAATACGAGATGTTGTTGACATGAATCAGTTATTAGTGTGGTGCTGAAAGTTTGAAATTAATATTTAGACTGAAATATTAATGTTTTTAGGTTTTTGTTATCCAAGCTTATTTTCTTGATACTTTTTTTGATAAAAATGAGAGTAAGATAAAAATGAAATGGAATGCAATGTTTGTTAATCAGTTAAACAGTTATTTTGAAATACCATTAGTCTGATTAGTTTTATATATTTAAATAGTTCATTTAAAATATACTTTTTTATAAATTACAGTGGATTAGCAGCTGGGGAAGATAATGGACAGAGAGGTTATCTGCTGACCTATGTCATAGCATACATGCGAGTAAGTTATATTTCCCTTGTTACTTAATGTATTTTATGAACAGTACTTACTACTTCTGTGAATAATACTATCTTTTTAATTTTCATAAAACATTTAAGCTACTCTAATTTTAGCACATCATTTTACAGGAACCCTTGATTAGCTGTAACCCTTCAGAAGCCTGTTTAAATTTTCTATATACTTTTTTTTAATTGTTTTGAGATGAGGTCGCACTAACTAGGACAGCCTTGAATTCACTAGATTTCCTAGCTGGCCTTATATGTCAGTCCTCCGGCCTCAGCCTCCGAGTGGTGAGATTACGGGTGGGTCCCACAATGCCCAGCTCTACATATGCTTTTGAGTAACTTAAAAATGGTTTAATATTTTCTACTTTTCAAAATAATGGAACCATTTTCTGAAAGTTGAGCTTACCTTTTTAAACATTAGAAGTTGGTTAAAACTAATCTGTTTTATTCAGTAACATTTCTTAATTTATAATTTTTTAAAGATATATATATGTGTATATATATACATATATATATTTAAGTATGTGTTTAAAATAAATATTAAACTTGTTACCAAGTTATTGGTTCACTGGTAATAATTATTATATAAAAATAATTTATATTTGAAGGCTAAATTTTTTCTAATTATAGATTTTCTACTTATGAGAAACTTCCATGAGTTCATATTTATTTCAAATTAACTGTGCTTACATTCTTTTGAACTTTTATTTCTTTATTTAGTTTTCTTGCCTTGACTATAACGAACTGAGATTTCTTAATCTTTTTCTGTTGTTACTGACTTTTTCTCCCCAGAATTATCTGCTATGTAATTTAAATTCTCTTATTCTGAAAGGTCATTTCTCAGATATTCTAATGGGAACTTGGCTTTCCTTTGTACCCACTCTTCTCTATTTTCTGTTTCTTTAATCTTTGTGACCAGTTTTTATATTGGTTTATTTATTTATTAAGACAGTGTCTTGCTATGTGGTTTAGGCTGGCCTTGAACTCATACATCTTTTTGCCTCAGCCTCCTGAGGGCTGGTGTAAAGGTCAGGTGTATGCCACTATGTCTGGAAATATTCTTCTTCTTCTTTTTTTTTTGGAAGTACTGACGATTGAACCCAGGGCCTTTATATTGAGCTATATCCCCAGCCTTTTTTGTTTTATTTTGAGGCACTGTCTCACTAAATAGCTAATTGTCCAGACTAGGCTTGAATATGTGATCCTTCAGCCTTGGACCTCCCAGAGTGCTGCAATCATAGGCATACCAACCACACCTGTGGATTATTTCTTATGCAGACCACTAAAAATCTATTCTGCTGATCTTCACATGTACATAGAGATTTCCTAGAGAGAGAGATGCCATTCCCTGCAGAAATATTTAAGGTCCTATTCTGTGTCAGGCATTGTGTTAGCTACTAAGGATATAGAAGGAATCAATATGGATAAAGTTCCTGTCCTCAGGAAGGTTCTTTCTCACTCACAGGGAAAATATCTAGTGCTCTTAGGAGATAGATAGGGATAGTAAAGAGCAGTTGAGATTAAAGTAAAATGTGTAATACTAACAGTTATGTGAAATACTAGTATTTTTGATTATTGCATCTGTTGTAGTTTTGTTATTTCCGTGTGTCTTAACAGGACCTGGGTTTGGAGTATTATATAATAGGAGAATCTTTTGAGACTTCTGCTCCTTGGGACAGGTAAAATATAATAAAATGCCTAGTATTATTCAAATGTATATTATAAATTGCTAAATTAATGTATCTGTATAGTCAGTATGTAAAACTTGAACATTTTATGAAGAAACTTCAAAACATGATACATTTAAAAATATGTTCCCTAGAATGCCGTATTTTCAAGCCTCCTCTTTTGGGTGGGAGGCAACTTTGGAAGATATTATTGAAGTTTACATTTTTGAACAGCCTTACTGAATAATAAACCACTATGTGGTTCTACCTAGCTTGAGTTTAAATTCTTAAGTGATTTATAATGTCTCAGTGTTTTCTAGAGTTTCTTATCAAATTATACAACTGGTTAGTCTTATGTAATACATATTTAGCTTTTGGTGTTTGTAAGTGTATATATATATTAAGCTAGATCTTAATTTCGAGTGTAATTTTTGAAAGAAATCTAATTTAAGAAACTAAGTATAATTTTTATTTTTAAATTTAAGCAAAACTGTAACACTGGAGGATATTGTAATATTGTAACTATAGTACAGGAGAATTGGTTGAAATGGGTAAGTAGAGATAAATGTCTAGGTTTCTTTACAGGAAACTGACATACACACACAACACACAAGCTTTGGTTAGGAAATTAATAATAAAAAGTGATTAGGAAATGTGAAGTAGTTTTATTAACAATGTACTTAGAATTACTCATTCAGTAATAAAAACTTTTTAAGGAGATGGTCAACAGATTTTTATTTTCTTAGAGAATGGCTAGATTTTTCTTTAGAATTTACAAAGTATTTTATATGTACAATAAAGTACATGAACTGTAACACATCCCTCATGAATTCCCTCTTTAGGCATTACATATCTTAACATTTTGTTCTCTCTCTGTTTTTGTTTTTGTTTGTTTTTCCCTCTAGAAAACTTCTTTTTTAAATTGTCTTTATCTGTGGTGGGTTATGCTTTTTGGTACATTGGTACTCGTATTCCGTGTGTTAGATAATTACCCAACTTATAATAGCACTTTGTTTCACAATTTTTGGTGCTCAATTTTAACAAGGGGACTAAATCTTATAGACAAAATAATTACCAACTCATTGACATCTAATACTTCTGAACAGTGGAAATAGTATGGCAGCTCTTACTAGTAGGATCAAAGAGTTTTAGTCTCTAATATCGCTCCTTGCTTGATATCTTAGTTTGGGCTGCTACATGGAATACCACAGACAGAAAGATTTTACTTCTCAAGAGTTCTGGAGGCTTGAAATTCAAGATCAGAGTATGAAGGCCATCTTGTTCATTTGTATATGTCCATTTTCTCATTTTACCCTCACATTGTGGAAAGCAGAGAGAGAGCAAGCCTTCTCATGTCTTAAAAGGGCACAAACGCATTCATGAGAGCTCTGCCCTCATGACCTAATGACCTCCTAAAGGTGCCACCTTTTAATATCTGTCACATTAGAGGTCAGAATTTCAGTATATGAATTTAGATACAGGCAAATCTTTAGTCTTTTATTGCTGGAGAAAGTGGATTAGTATTTTGTTGTCTTTTTAGCATTATAAATTGCCTGTCATCAGTTAATACTGACTGGTGATTGCTATCTTTACCTTTTTATTCTCCCAATTGTAGAAGCTAATCATATGCCTTCTTTTTATTTTTCTTCAACCATTCCTGTATATGTTTACACATTTACTTAACTGATTGATAGTTTCTCTTTTATATATTTAAGTTGTTTTACTTTAAACCAGTTTCTTGAAGTTTTAATAAATAGTGTTAATGAAACAGCCACTTTTTTAATGAAAAATGAGTACATTTAGCAGCCTCTTTTGTTTTTCTCTTAGCTAGCTAGTGACCATCTTTAGCAGTAACCTGAAGTACCAGGGTCTTCAGCTTAAGATACTGTTAGGTCATTGGCCTGTTTATGCAAAAGCCATGTAAGGAGTTAATCCATCTTACTAATCTTTGTGCATCTTACAGTGGCTGCAGCATAGTGATTAGGTGCTCAGTGACTATTCTGTGTAGAGTCCTGTGAGTGAACCCTGGAATGGTGTGAGTATGCAGACTAGAAAAACAGCTGTCCTATTATTGAGTTGGAGATTTTGTTTTGGAGATACCAGTAGGAGTCTTGTGATTAAAACTCAGGAAGTGGATATGAATACTTACAGACAGTGTGGAATGAAGGGGAAAATAAGGCCTGTGCAAGAAGTCCCCAGAATCTCAATGTTTATGGGATAGTCATACAAACAAAAGCTGGCAAGTAAGATTCGAGGAATGATTTCTAGGAAATTGAGTGATAAACCAAAGCCTGGGAAAGATTTTGTTTCAAGTACGAATTGGTCAACAGTGCTAAATTTCCTAATAGACTAAATAAGCATTAAAAAATATACATGGTTGTGTTTATGTCATAGAAAATGATTAAGCCCTTGAGCTATATTGAACTTTATTCAAGTTCTGAGAGGGAATACTTTGAGAACTCTTCTCACTATAAATCTTTATAGAAAGTGCCCCATTGGGGATTTTAACCAGTTCTGTTTCTTTTCCCATCTCCTCTCCCAGTGAAGGTTTAGATATAATCAGTTATTAACTTGTCTGTGTTTTCTATTGCATTTATGATTAAGAAATGCATTAAAATGCATTTAAACTGAAACACAGTTAACCCAACAGTTTAATTTCCAAAGGACTATACAGGCAAACTGGATTAGTATCTTTAGACTATTTGGTATTTGTTAAGATTTTTGTAGTTATCCTTTGAAAACTTACTACTGTATTCAATTATCTTTTCTAGGGTTGTAGATCTCTGTAGAAATGTAAAAGAAAGAATAAGAAGGGAGTGCAAAGAGAAGGGTGTTCAATTTCCTCCTCTTTCTACATGCAGGTGAGTTTTCTTGTTTTAATTAATAGTCCTTATTCTGAAAAGCTTTTTTGATCAGTGGGAAAACATAACACACCAGCCGAGAAGTAGCTTCAGTCTGCTTCACTTGGCAAGCCTTTGCTGAGTGCCGCACACCTTGTTAGGGCTGTGCCACCATGGCAGTGAGGAGCAGTGTCTCAGCTCCTGTAGAAGAGAAGGACTCCTTCATTCGCTGAAACTATAAAGGACATCTGCGACCAAGAAACTGTAAAGTATATGCTTACTCAACACTGCTCTTTATCAGAGAAAAACCCTTCTGCTGAGTAAGTGAATGGGAGTGGAATAAAGGAGTGAGAGGAGCAGAAGACTCATGATTAACTTAGTGCTCTCCAGGAGATCTTCCTTTGTAATGGAGATAATTCTGTATTGGCAGTGTCCAGTATGGTAGCCACAGGTCCCCTGGAGCTACTAAGAGATTGAAATACGACTGTGTGACTGTGGAACTGAATTTTAAACTTCACTGAATTTAAAAAATTGAACTTAAAACTCCATGTATGGCTAGTGTCTTCCTTACTGAACAGTGCACGATCTTGTCCTTTTTGTTAAATAGCAGCAGCACAGAGGTTTTCTTGAGAAGAGATACTTTGTATTCAGTCTGTTAATATAAATTGTCTTTGTAAGTACCAGCAGTTTAAATGGATAAAATTAAGTTAAACATTTGATTTCTCTAGAAAGTTACAGAATTAATTGGAATAGAGGATAAATGGAAATCAAAACTGATCATGGAAATGCGAACCTTAACATAAAATGTGGCAACCTAGCATTTTGTGTTGTACAGCTGCCTCACTTTTTCCTTTTCTGTTTGTGTATGTGCGGGATTCAGTCCCCAATATTATAGACACATTATTTACTATATAAAAATGATTGAGTTAAGTAATTTTGGAAACAGTTTATTTTTCTATTATGATCTGAACCTCGTGCTGGGCTTCTAAAACAGGTATGGTTCAGCATTTTCTGTATGTCCGATTTATCCTTGACTTAAAATGGCTTGATTTAAGATTTTTTTCTTACTTTACAGTGGTTCAAAAGCATACTCATACAATCATTCCACTTTTCAGTACTGTATTTAATAAGTTACATGAGATATTCAACATTTATTATAAAACAGATTGTTTTGTTGTTGAATCATTTCACCCAGTTACAGGCTAATGTATTATAGGCATGTTTAAGGTAGGCTAGAATAAGCTCTGGTGTTTGGTAGTTAGGTTTATCTGGTGTGTGTGTGTGTGTGTGTGTGTGTGTGTGTGTGTGTGTGTTTTGAGAAATGGTGTTACTATGCAGTTCAGGCTGGCCTTGAGCTCAGATTGATCTCAAACTCATGGCAATCCTCCTGCCTCAGCCTCCGGAGTGCTGGAATTTACAGGCATGTACCACCATGCCTGCCTTATCTGATCTATTTTCAATTTACAGTATTTTCTCCTTACTATGGATTTATTGGGACATAACCCCCTTGTAATGTAAGGAGTAGCTATATTTCTATTCATCATGTTGTTCTGTGACTTATCTGGAATTACTTTATCTCACCCTGGAAAGCACACCTGAGCCTATTCCAGCTCAGGACCAGGGCCTTGCCACCCACTTTGCCACCGTGACAACTTTCTGCCAACTTTCACAGTTTTTTATATTGTCAGACTGCTTTTGTCTACTGCTTGTTCATAATTGAATCTCATCAAGCTCTAATTTTACCACGAGTAGAGTGTAGCGACAGTACTATCCCTTGATCAGACTGTCGTAAGGATGAAATGAGGAAGTGTATGAAAAACACTTTCAGCCTGAAAAGGCTATATAAGTGACAATTGTGATACAATTACATTAAGTTTGAGGCAAATGATTCGTACTAGTATGAATAAGGAAAGTTTAGATATCTGATTTTTCCCCTAGTGGTTAGTCTTCATGAAAGCATGTAGTTATTAAGCCTACTGCTTATTTCTCTTGGTAAGTTGACATAGCATGATAATTTGCCTGTATTTTATAAGGCTGAAACTCCTTCTGTGTTCTTTAAACTACTTGTTCTGTGTGTGGCTTTTTTTTTTTTAAGCATTGTCACATCTTGTACTTCCTGACTACTATATTGTACTCTATTTATGCCTCCTACTGGGAAAGATATCCTTTAGAATTTATTAAGCTGTGCTCCTGCAGGATAAGAAAGTAAAATTCTAACATGAACTGAGAAAATATCTTTCTTAACGAATTACCGTTCATTTCAACTAGGAGGTTCTTATGGAATCTTTTCTGCTTCAGTGGGGAGGAACTTACAGTGTTTGATGAGCATCACATTAAGTACCCAGTCATACTTTAGAATAAGTATGTTGGGTTAAAATCCAAATATAAAAGCTAAAAATGTGGGTTTTAAAAATTGTTGGCTGTGTTGGCCGAGGCAGGAGGATCACTATGAGTTTGAAGCCAGCCTGAACTGCATAATGAGTCCCTATGGGAAGGGAAAATAAAGGCCTATTCTATATAAGAAACTGCTTACAACTTGGTAAGTGGCTTAGTGATTGACTTTGGAGAAAACCTTTTTAAATGAAAATATAAGAATATATGTGTTACTTTTTAAACTTGGGGGTATCTTTAAAAATGATTTTGAGTATCTTAAGTGATGGAATTAAAATTAAAATTAAAATTAAAATGGTATAAATGTATTTAAAAAGTGTTAGATATGACTTTCTTAGACACAAATCAAGGTTTTCCAAAAGATCTTTTAAATTAAGCTTTATTTGTTTGAGTTACTGATCAGTTAGGCCCATCAGCCTTTGTTGTGATTTTAGTAATGTCTATGCAAAACTGAACTGTGTAATATACAGATCTTGAATTTGTTGTAAAGTGGCCATGCACTATTAATATTTAGTTATATTTTCTATGTATTGTTATTAATAATTCTCTTTGAGTGATGTGTATTTTTGTAAGTGCTGTAAACTCATTTTATTCATTTATCCTTCAGATTCTATTTGAATTTCATTATTTCGAAAGATCTTCATAGTTAAAATGGGTCTCCATTTTTCCTTAATCTTTGTAAATCTGGAACTTCAAATGTAAACATTCAAGAGTTTTTTTATGAGTGTGAATTAACACAAGAAGAAAAACAGCTGGCAAATTGACAGTAGCATTGTTAAACAGTTCATTTCTTCTGTTCTGAGGCACCTAACATTTGGCCTAAAAGACCATTAAAATTTTAGATTAGATTCTATTTGTATTGTGTAATAAAAAGAGTGTTTCTTTTGTATTTGCTCCTTCTGTTAAATTAAACTCTTTGTGGGAACTCTGTCAGTTGCATTTGGAGATTTGACTATGATTATCTGAGCTGCCTTTTAAATGCTTCCTTAATTGCATTTTGAAGGCACATCATCTCATACATATGATTTAATAATCTAACATTCTTCATATCTTTCATGTACACACATATAAAATGTATACATATGAGATCGCAGACATTTTAAGTCATGTTACTGTATTTAATATGATTATTTAATATGATTTTCAGATCCTTACTACTTAGTAATGTAAACCTGCTGATGATGCTGTTTTTCACTTAGTCTAATACTATTTGGTATTTGAACACGTCTGTTATTTCTGTGCTTTAGTGTTTCTGAGCTTATTTATGTTGACTTTGAGGAAATTTGGGATACATAGCTGATCACCAATTTCCATCTAATGTGCTTGAGGACTATCTTTAGCAGCAGTATACTTAGGTTTTTTTTTTTAATCTCTACTGTGGGAAATGGAGATTTTATTAATTCAGGTCAACTAAGGAAACATCTGCATAGCTTTTATATTTTTAATTTTGGGGAGGATAATAATCCAGACTTACAAAAAATCCCCCAAGTAGTGCAGGTAGTTCCTATATATCATTCACATATCTTCCTCAAATGTTAATATCTAACATAATTGTAATATAATTATTAAAAGCAAAAAGTTAGTGTTATTACAATAGTGTTAATTAATCTATATATTGTTCTTTACCATTTTTCTTACTGAGATCTTTTTTTTCTGGCTTAGGGTTTCATGTAAGGTTACATAATGTATTTAGTTCTCATGTCTCTTTGGTTTTCATTAATCTGCCATAATTCCCCACTCATTCCTTATGTTCCATACCATCACTTTTGAAGAACACTGGTCAGTAATTTTGTAAGATGCCACTCACTTTTGGTTTGTTTGATACTTCCTTGTGATCAAATTCAGGCTACAGATTTTGGCCAGAGTAACACAGAAGTGATACACCAGCCTTGGTGCATTGCACCAGGAGGAACACAAGACTCAGACAGCTCATTGGTGAATTGAACTTCAATCATTTGGTTAAGGTGGGGCTTCATGGCTTCAGGACTCTTGAAGATTACTTATTTTTCCCATTTTATTTAATAAATATTTACTGTAGGAAAAATTTGAGACTGTGCAAATATTTTATTTCTGATACTGTCTCCTAATGATTAAGCTCCATTAATAATCTTGGATCATAAAAATTATTATTATGATATTTCCAAATAGTAACTTTTATTTTTGTCATTCCTTTTATCAGTTGAAATTCATTATAAGAAATAGTCACCCTTCTCTCACTTTCTATCAGCGTGGACTCACAGATATTTTACTCTCTGGGTTATAAGCACTATTGTCATTATTCTCATTAGTGTTCAAATTCTCCCAGATTTGGCCATTGGGAATGTCTGTAAATTGGCATCTGTGTCCTTTTGACAGGGAGAATAGTTTCTTTGAAGAGGAATAAAAAAGCCTGTTCATACTTGAGAAAGGTCAGTACTTGAGGCAGGTCGTATTTTATGCTTCAAATATAAGTTCTGGTGAGGGAAGAAAGCAGATCTGTGCCACCAAAGGTCTGTGAGCTGTAGAATTGGTACTAAATGAAGATATATCTCACCTGTCTCACATACTGGCCTAGCAATGATAGCCATTGCTTACTATTGTTTTTTAGATCTTGGCTTCTTCCTCATGTTCTTTGGTTTTTCTTACTACTGATGTTTGAATTGTGGCAATGTTCAGCTTACCCTTCTCTACTCTGTTCTGTTTGCCCACCTGTTTTCTCTGCTTCTAGATGTCTGGTTTTTTACTGTCTTGTCTCCTGGTTAATTAATCTTGTACCTAGAAATGTGCCATTTTTCTTAACCACCTTATCTTTTGTCAGTCATTATTCAGGCATATCTTTTGTAGGCAGCTTTTCCAGCCTGACTCACTCAAATTTTCCTGTTCTTTGTGTTTTGATAACCTCAGCATTTTCTATCTGTGTAGTTTGTATACTGATTTTCAAGCCACATTAGGACTATTAATGTGGTCTGTCTTTGCATGCATTATCAGATGTTTTATCATATTGAACCCAGAATTATCAATATTCTTCTCTGCTTTATATCTTGAGATTAGATCATATATTGATTGTATAGGAAACTTAAAAGTTTCTCATAGTGTATTTAAATTATCTCAGTTGAAAAAAAATGCTACTGATACTTATTTCACTTACTAAATTACAGTTAGGATTCAATAGTCGTCTGTCTCTGCACCCCTCATACCCTCAGCTTCAATGGTTTACCTTTTTCTGCCCAGAATCTTTTAAGCCTTTTGAGCCATGATTCCAAACAAATGAGAAGTTCCGTGTCAGAGCACTTACTGTATTTTCAGGACGTTTTAACTTACATTTTATCCAAATACATTTTTAAAATAATGAAAATTGATTTTAGTCAGTGTTTGCATGTTCATATATATATATCATGCTTCTGTCTCAGCAAGGATGGGGCCAGTAAACAAGCAAATTTCCTCTTTCTCATCAACCCTTATTTTTCTCAAAGAATAAACATTTTATGTCATGTCTGTTTACTATGACAATACAAGATACAATCAGCATCTGAATGTTGGACTGGTTTGATCTTTTGGCAGGAAAATATGTTTTCAAAAATAATGGAGCTATATTATTTGTAATATGAATGTTTAAGTGTTGTTTTAATATAATCACAAGACTACTTGTATGTAAAGTTAAATACTGAAAAGAGAAAGAAGTATTATTACATTATTACCTTTGTCAAGCTGTATGTACTTTTAAGTATCATGTTTTTAAGTTATTTTGATTATGTATTTTAAAACAACTAATACCAGTATTTACCTCACTACTTTAAATATATTTTTACACATAACTCCAGGTACCTCTAGACAATGAAACAGCTTCAGTAAGACCACTAAAAGTGGCATAATAGAATACTAATGAAATACGTACAACTTTTTGCTATACTTGTTTTAGTCATATGATACAGACAGACAGGAGAAAGATTCAATATGTGCTTATAATATTGCCACTTAAAGTTGCCACTAAGTTGCTAGTTGTGATTTAAACAGAAGTAGAATCTTTTTATTTCCTACTGCATTCTTATTTTACCTGTTTTAAGCAATAACTCTATAGAGAGACAGTCTGCATTCTTGCTATACAGTAGGTGGCTGGAGAATGAGAGTATCTCTTAAGTTAATCATTCAGGTGATCTTACCTTTAAGTTTCTAGATGTTAAATCAGTTTGTACTTTACATAAAGCCCTTGTGGGGATTTTGTCTGTTTGTTTTTTAGGGTGACGCAGACTTACGATGCAGGTGCATGTATCTACTTCTATTTTGCCTTTAACTACAGGGGAATTAGTGACCCACTGGCTGTGTTTGAGCAAACCGAGGTAATTTTGCACACATGCATATAATGTTCACATTCTTTTATTAATTTAAATAAATCTTAGTACTGTTTTATGAATTTTAGTTTGACTCTTTAGTTCTACTCATGGTACACCTGGCCGCTAGCTCATAGAAATGAAGAGTATATTTGTTACACTATATTATGTTGTGAACTGTGAGTCTAAAATTAATGTTCTATGCACCTATAGTGTGATTGGTTGTTCCTTGTATAACAGCTGATTAAATTATAATAGGAATTCTAGTGACTGTTGGCATCCTTGATAATACTTTGGCAGCTTACCCATTTCCAGGTGTTGGCTGGTGTTGAGATCAGCCCTCATGTTTTTGGTCTGTGCTGTAATATCACCATTCTGTGTTTGTAAATTTAAAACTGTATGTAGGCAAGTGGCATTCATTTGCTGACAGTCTCCATTGTATTTCTTAAGTGCCCTTAAGGTGCTAGGTGTTTTTGGAGGGGGGGTGATACTAGGGTTTGAACCCAGTGCCTTTACACTGAGCTACATTTCCAGACCTTTTATTTTTTTATCTTGAGGTGGTCTCACTAAATTGTCCAGGCTGGGCTTTGAACCTGAAATCCTACCTCAACTTCCAGAGTGCTGGGATTGCAGGCATGTGCTGCCATGCTCACATACTAGCCTATGTTAATTCTTATAAAGTCTTCTGTTGATGGGCAGTATTTCTTATTATAAGTTTGTACAGAGCAGACGTAGTAGATGAAACTGGAGGATCTTGGAGGAAACAAATTTCTTAGGAAGTCAGGTATCCTAGTGTTTTAACTGTCTTATATGCCAAAGATGGTACCTATAAAGTAATTTAAGTGGACAGCACACTTTTAGATCCAAACCGTATAGTTAGGGTTTAGTTGGCTCCTTCTTACCCCTGTTGTCTTCTTTCTTTTTTCTTTTTCAGCTTTTTTGTGACGTATAATTGAAATACACTAAATGGTACATATTTAAAATGTCTAACCTGCTGAATTTTGACACCTGTGAAATGATCACCCCAATCAGAAAAATATATTTTCACCCCCTTAGCTATTTAGCACTGTGGTGTTGGTGTCAAAGGTCCCTTTCCTGCAGCACTGCAGAGTGACACTGCTTCCTGTCACCCAGTTTGGTCTGTCATTTACTGAGTGCTGCTGATCTCAAGGTAGACTGTTGTTACCTTGTTGTTGTTAGAATTCATAAGTTATTAGAGCAGAGATCAGCATACTTCTGGTTCTCTTGGAAATCCCCAAATCCTCAGGAATGAGGGTTCTTACAGATTATTGTGCAGTGTGAAGTAGTCCATGTGTCATATCTGGGCCCTCTTTTTAGGGTTAAAACAAAGGAAATAAAATAAGGTTTTTTTGTTTGTTTATTTGTTTTTGATTACACACATGTAGAGTTTCATAGAATTGACAACTGACGATTTGTTCCATGTTATTGATCTAAAAAATGGTCTCCATAAAGGTTTGTATAGTCAGTCCCTAATAGCTTTATAAGTAATCTTGACTCTGATGCCTCCTGTATATTAGTAATTTAACTTATTTTAATTTTAAATTTCTTTTTCTGTGAAATGGAAATGATTATAAATACAGTCTACCTTGGTGCACAAACTTGATTCTTTCCACAATTTGGATCACAAACAGTTGAATGAAAACTGAATCAAATTTGGTTTAGGTTCAGTGTTGACCTTATGGGGAAATTTGATTCAGTTCTTGCCCAGTTCATTTTGCAACCAGGATCATGCATGGAATTGAGTTTGTGAAATGAGGTACCAGTGTGTTTCATAAGCTATAATGAAAATAAATTAAATATAATAGGCAAACTGCTTGGTAATATTCCAAACATTCAGGAAGGAATTGGTAAATGTATGTTAATAATGTTTGTTGGTATGAGATGTTAACTGAAAGTAGAACCTAACTCTGCATTCATCCCTTTTTACTGATTTAATCATTAATTCAGTGTTGCTGAATTGGTCATTTTGCTTTTTTTCCACTGCTAGAGTCTTGAAGTAGACTTTGTAGGTATTGTGACTATTCACTACAAAAAAGATCTTATAGAACTAGGTTGCATATTTTAATTGGTTTTGAAACACAGTTAACCTAAGATGGGGGAAAATTACAGTTCTAGTTTGTTGTCTAATGTGCCTCCTTTAGGAGTTGGGTCCCACTAGCTCCAAAGTGACATCTAAGTAGCAATGACATGTTGTGTTGTTTCCAAATACAGGCAGCCGCTAGAGAAGAAATCCTTGCGAATGGAGGGAGCCTGTCACATCATCATGGAGGTATACTTTTTTGGGGGAGTATAACTTTTAGTATTCCACTTCTTAAAATATTTGCTTCTATAAAATGCTGAGGAGAGTCATGATGTAAGTAATTTGAGAGCCCTTGAGATTTTTCAGACAGCTTTAGGTCTGAGAATAGCTGTGACTGAAGTAGGGTAGGTAGATTATGGTAGGAACCAGCAGACGCTTGTCTAACAAAGTTACCTAAGTGTGGAACCTGGCCACCCTCTGAGTTCTGGAACTCCATGTTACCAGATGATAGCAAGGTATTTGGTCATTACACTGTGATTTTTTTTAAATTGGGAGAAACTCCATAAATGATTTTCACCCATTAATGAAATGCAGCTGTACATAAGTTGTACATATATTGAAGGGCTATTTGTTCTGTTTATATCAAAAAGTTATCACATCACTAGTAAAACTGATTATGATACACATGAAACACATCTACCTCTGTTACTAGTTTGCTTCGGAAAGTAGTACTAGAGTCCATCTTTTAAAAGTTACATAGTGACGACTCTGTCATTAAAATTGTAATTTTGAGCTTATTCACCAGTTCTCTGTAACAGAAATTTGTTCTTAGTTTATCTCTCCATTTAATTTGATGCTTAAAAAACAGAACTGCATAGATTTTTAAATCTTTATAAGTAATTTTTAAACAAGAGCATAAGGACAAATGAGTACTCAGTTTAAAAATTGAATTCCCATGCCAGCCCTGGACTCTTCTTAGTCTTCTTATCCTATTTTATTTTCATTCATAACACTTAGTAACATGATGTGTATTGTGTTTTTAAAAGTTATCTCCTACTGGAGAGTCAGTGTCCACAAGGATGAGGCTTTTTGCTCTGTGTATTGCTGTATACCAGTACCTGGAATGATTGGCCCAGTCAGCCTCTGTGCTCACTCACTGAATGAGTGAAAGAGTTTGGAAAAAAGGAGTGGGCAGTAGAGGATCTTTGTCTATATAGTATTCTCAGAGCCAGATCTGGAGAATGCTAATGTGTACAGTAGATAATTCCCAACACCATCATATCAGGTTAATATTTTGTGTCACCTTACTCTTTCTTAACCCCCACAAATAAATGTTTAACTTTGTTGGCTAAGCAGTAAAGTGAGTGAATTTATCCTTTTGCTCCTTTTTCATTTATTGTCCTTTTCTAACAAATATTAGAGTGACAAAAATAAGAAAGAATGAAAATGGATATTGAAAATCTCTCAAGTAAAATTGAAAGCTCGATTATTCTAAAAGTCTAAACCTAATTTTGAAAATTTAAATAAGAGGTATTTCATTTAAAAACTTAAGATTTTAGCTTCTTTATGATTTTCAGAAGGCCATTAAATTACTTAAAATCTTTTAATTGTAATTCAGGATGACACTATTAATGTGTATAGAATGTATTAAAATAGATAATATCATGAAGAATTCATATGTTCTTCATTTTAAATTGACCAAGTGTGTGTGTGTGGGTGGTAAAATAATTTAGACGTAATTACTTATTTGAAGGAAAATCAAAATGTCCTTTCAGTAACGAACAGCTTTGCCCTTTGTTACATGTCAAGAGCCAATAGCCCTCCTCTGAAATTGGAAAATGTAGATTCTGGGTTTGTAAAGATAAAAATGAAAGAAATATGACTCTAGGAGAAGGTTAAAAAAAAATAGTTGAATCAAGTGTTTAAGGAGGATATAGACAGTTGTCATTTAGGTCATTGGCTATTAGATGAGCTGTTTTCTTAATTGTGGAATGATCTCAATTCCCTCAGGCTTTATAGTGTCAGAAATTCTGTAGAGGTTGGAAATGACCAAGTGATGGAAACATTGTAGAGGAAGGCCACAGCAGGAGAGGTTTCCTTGGCCAGAGGTTCTGAACCTCTTCAGGTCTCTGAAGATATTGAAGCCATTGTAGTCGTGGCTGCACATGAGGTGTTGAAAGTAGAATATAGCTGAAGTGCTGATTTCTTCCACAAGATTACTCAAAGCTTCTTGCTGATTCTAAAAGAACCTATGTAAATATACCTGAAGTATTGAATCACTAGAGAGATAAAAAAGAAACACACTAATTTAAAATAATAAAATTAAACACCTATAAATTTACTTGAAATTTGGATTTTATTTACAAAGGCTATATTGATAGTCCATTATGTTATCGACACACAGAAATAGAAGCTAAAACAATCATCACTGGGCTGGGGATTTAGCTCAGTGGCATAAGCGCTTGCCTGGCAAGTGTGAGGTCATGAGTTCGAGCCCCAGTACCGCAAAAAAAAAAAAAAAAAAAAAAGTAAAATTTAATCTGTAATGTCTTGATTATTCAGTTTTGGGCCCCAAAGTAAATGATGAATAGTGCCTTGTGAGGTTTTTTAGTGCCTTGTGAGGTGTGTGTGTGTGTGTGTGTGTGTGTGTTGAGGCTTTAATCCTTTGTTATTTTTGATATGATGTTTGCTTATGCCTTTTAATATTGTATGATATGATTTCTATATTGCAAATATCCCTGGTGTGGTGCCTTAATGATCCACTAGAGTAAAATGTTGCATTTCAAAAGCCACTGTTCAAAATGGTGGAATAGTGATAACATCACACTTTGAAAGTCCACCCTTTGATAAGACTCAGTGACTTTAATAAGCATTTAAATGCTGTAAATACTGAAATAGAGCAAAGAGAGGATAAAATAAAAGAATTATTTATAAAGCTGTAAATGTTTGTTAGGGGCTCTGTACAATTTAACCATGTTTAATCTGCTAAAAATGCAGCAAGTAGATATTATTCTTGCCTTTCACATAAAGATACTGAAATACTTGTACTATGCAGTAATTGGCCCCCAAATCAACAGTAATTGTTATGGTCAGAATTTGCATTTGAACTCAGATCCTCCTGCCTCTATAACCTAATCCTCTTAACAACCAAAAATGTCTGGAATGATTAAAATCCTAAAAAGATTGAAATTGACAGCTTTGAAAGATACAAATAATTTTAGAAATATAAGAAAAAATGTAATGCATTGCTTTTTTCATAAAAATGTAAAGCTTCCTTTACTTTTGACATTGTCTAAATACCTTCTGTACTGTATATAAAATAAACAAATGAACTGAATTTTAAATTAACTCATCACAAATATTTTCATTATTTCCTGAGTTCGTGCCCATATATCCATTTTACTTTCTGATCGTTTTTATATTTCCTGACTGTAGGCATCTAACATGTCAACAATATCATGAAATAAAACAGATATAGGTTAGATCATGTTAGAGTGAAATCATTAGTATCATTTATTTAGAAGTCTAGATTTAGAAATGTTTATTTGTTAAAGACTCCAAGTTTGGTGAAATTAGTTTTAGAAATTGTTAGAGTATTCTGGCACAATAGAGAAGCAAAAAGTACAAAATGAACAAGTTTATTGAGTTGAGGACGTGGAAAGGAGCACACAAGCCATGGCGGTTGGGCTGTCTCCTTCAACCAGATACAGAGAGGCAGAGGGTTACATGACCTCTGATCGGAAGTGTCACATGGGGTGGGTATCGATGACATGCGAGGAACCAATTGGAATTCTCTGTGCATGCAAACAGGAAGGGGAGTTGCAATTAGGGCTGAAGAAGAAGCAGGAAGTGGTGAGTGTTCCTGCTTTGGCCTTCTGCCATGTTAGACCACTGCCATAATTGCACAGTAATTTATACTAGGGCAAGAACGTTTCAGAAATTAATTGACTTGAAGTTGAATGTAGCAAGGTTTGATTACACATTAACTTATTGATAAACGGCTATATTTAAATATAAATCTTTTCTTTCTGTCCTATTTCTTACATTTTTCTTTTTCTTTTTTTGTCTTTTTGAGACAAGGTCTCGCTGTGCAGTTCAGTCTGGCCTTGGACTCACTTTGTTAGCCCAAGCCGGTCTCTAACTTAAACGATTCTCCTGCTTCAGCCTCCCAAATAATAGGATTGCAGGAGTGTGCCGCCACACCTCACTATGTTTTTATTTTTTCCATGGTCAAAAATACAGTATGTGGAAACAAATTCCAAACTACCTGAAGTTCCTTAGTTTTTAAAGAAAGGAAGCAGGGCTGAGTTCAGCAGTTCAGGTGGGCTGAGGCAGGGAAGGTGCTTTCCCTTTCAGAGCTGCTCGGGATTCATTATTCTGTGTTCAGATGTCTTTGGGATTACCGCAGTCCCCCAGTCCCCCGATTTAAAAGTTCCTCTGTCTGCTCCTGTGTGCTGATGACAGTAGGTACCAAAAGACACTCTTACAGTGCCTCCTTCTTTCAAATTTGTCTTCTCCCCTGGGGTCATGCAGGGGCTTCCTAACTGGGCCATCAGCTTCCACTCTGTGGCTGTGCTTTTTCCTCTGGTCACACTCAGAAATAAAACCCAGACCCCCTCATGGGGTAGATGGTGCCTCTTTCTACCTCTCTTCCCTCATCTCTGGGTACTTTTTCTCTAACAGCACTGGTCTTCTAGCCATTCCTCAAATCAGTTATCTTTCCCTTTAAGGCCGATTTTAGCTGTTTCCCTTTTTAAACTATTCTTTCGCTAGTTCTTCTCCCTACCCCCAAATATCTGCATGGCTCTCTTTTTCAACATTTAAGTCTCTCATAAAAATATCGCCTTCACAGCAGTGTCTTCCCTTTCTCCTGTGCAATTTCGGTGTTCCCCATTGGGCTTCTTCAGTGGGGTTACAGTGTTGCCCACTCTCTGAACAGTGGCTGGCTGCGCTGCATGGCTCTGTGTTGTGGGTGCTCAGGAATGTTAAGGGAGTGGTAAGTGCATTCCCAAGTGCCCAGATTTGGGACGGTTTCACAAGTTTCCAGACAGCTCTGGAGCTGTCAAATTAAAACGGCAGTAGTCTTACTGCTAACTTAACTACAAACATTTAATAACCAGGCCTTGTTCAAGTGTAGGATCACATTTCATCATAGAAGGGCTCGGTTTATTTCATAATACTTCTGGGAAAATATATTAGCAGCGTCAGTTATTTACAGAAAGGCAAAATGAAAGAAAGTACATTTATATGCTGCATTACCACCATTTTATTGTTCTACCCTAGATGCTATATTTATTTAGAGGTCTATTCAAAATTTTTCTTAAATGTAAGCTTGGGGGGCTGATAAATAGCAAAGGATATAGGCTTTGGAATCAAATCTGTATTAGACTTTTGGCTCTGCATTTAACTAGCTGTGTGACCTTGGGGAAATTTCTCTGAGCTGCAGTTATCCTCACCTGCAAAACAAGGTTAATGAATAGTACCTCCCCCATAGATTTATTGTAAGACTTAACTGTAACTGTGATAGTGTATGTAAAACATAAAATGGCTTATATATAAGTAGGTGCTTAAAAATTGTGATGTCTTTTTTTAAAAAATAACAGCAGTAGCAGCAGGAGGTAGAACTCTGGTTTGTATTTTTAATCTCTTATCCTAACAATTAATTTAAAAGAGCTGTACTTTTAAGGGATATGATTCAACAGTAATCTTAACACTTTTCATCTTTAACCTGAAGTTGGTCTCACTGTATAGAAAGATCTTTTAAAATCTGTATAAAAGAAAAATAAATTTCCTTTGTAGTGTTGGCTATAAAATGTTGTAGAAGAATGTCTATTTTTTAAATAATAGCTCTAAAGTTAAGCATCTAATTGTAAATTTCAAGTGTTCATTGGTATCAAGTATAGGTTTATAAGGCAGAAACTTTTCAGTGTGAATTTTAGTCTGTTTATGTTATTAAACTTAATCAACACTAGAGCTTTCAAAGCTCTATTTCTATTTGTACAAAAGATTTTTCAGACTTGTACCCTGTGCTGAAAAGTCAGTTTAACCTCTGAGTAGCATCTTTATTTACTGACCTTCATTTCAGGCAGTGTCGTGACACCTTGAATACCGTTTTTTGAGTTTCAGAGTAAGTAGAACTGGGGGTTGGGAGAATATTGATGCAATTTCTCTTAGAGGGGTTGGCCTGTAATTGTGATTAATAACAGTTGCTTTCACTATCTGGAAACAGACAGGCTGGTTTGTCTGCTTACAATCATGCTGTGATAAATGGAGCTATTTTAACTCTGGTTTTGTGTATCAAAGAAAACAGATGTAGTCTGGAACTGGAGGCAATAGGAAATACAAAACCTGCTTAACTTAATCTTCGTAATGCTTGTTTTTGTAACTGACAAGCTGGTCAGTTTAAACAGCACCGTTTATTTCAGCCACGTATTTAATTTGAATTTATGACTCAAGTTTTTAAGTTGTTCATTTGCTAAAATTATTCTTAAGTCCTTGTAGGAAGTAAAAAGAAAAAAGCTTGATTAAGTATTAACCAGTCCCAGTTTAAATATTGGTGTTTCTTTACCTAACCCAGAATTATTTCCTATTAATAGTCCAAGGCAGTGGCTCTTAGTTCTTTTTGTGATTTAAAAAAAAAAATATATTATATAGTATCAAAACGTTTAAAGTTAAAGAAGCAAAAGATCAGTTTTGACATCATTTTTAAACCCTGTGGTATGAAATAAACAACGTACCTATTGACAAGGAAGAAATAAAACCTATTGAAAAGGAAGAAGTAAAATATTACATAGTTAGTTATATAGGAAATCCTAAGGAATGTATAAAACAACATCAGTGAGATTATAGGACACAAGATCCTACAAAGTAATTACATTTCTATGTGTTAACAAATGTGCAGGCGTCAAAATCTAAGATACCGTTGGTCAAAAGAATAAAATAAGGGTAATTATAATAAAACACAAGGCACATTTCTAACAAAAAATATATAGGGCCTATATTCTAAAAATTACAGCATATTAGTGAAAAGTACTGAATAAAAACTAAACAGATGAAAACACAGTGCTCATGGATTGGCAGAAAACTCATTGTATTAAAAATATCAGATTTTTGCAGATTGATTAGTTTAACATATTTCCTATCAAACTTTCAGCAACAATTGTTTTGTGGATATAAGAAAGATTATTCTAAAATTTACTTAGTAATACAAAGGAACTAGATAGCTAAAACAGTTTTGAGAAAATAAAAAATCAGATCAATCAATCTAGATAGAGTAATTAGGATTGCGTGATAGTGAAGAAAGACACATAGATCAGTGGAACAGAATAGAAAACCCAGAAATAGAACCAGAGAAGTATATCTATCTGATTTTGACAAAAATACAAAAACAACCTAATGAGGAATTGTACTTTTTCAAGAATGGTGCTGGAGCAATTGCCCATCTCTAAGAAAACAAGAACAAACCTGGACCTAAATCTCCTGTCTGTACAAAAATTATCTCACAATAACTAAATGACATTAGATATAAAACATAAAATTCTTTAACTTTTAGGAAAAAAACAGGAGAAAATCTTCAGAATCTACAATTAGTGTGCTTAGATTAGGCACCAAAAGTAGAATCCACAAAGGAAAAATTGGTTAACTGAATTTCCTCAAAATTAAAAAGTTTTACTCAATGAAGAACTTTACAAGGAGGATAAAAGATACAGTACAGTCCAGGAAAAAATACGTGCAAATCACATATCCAACAAAAGATGTATCCATAATAAGTATTCTTAAAACTTAATAGCAGAAAAGAGTCCCATTAGAAAATAGACAAAAGATGAGAAGAAACATTTCATTGACGAGGATGTTCAGTGACAGATAATCATTTAAAACATCAGCTTTATTGATAATAACCCCAAACCAGAAACAGCTCAAATACTGTTCTGCAGATGAATAAACTGGTACAACTGTGCCATGGAGTATTACTCAGTAATTAGAAAAAAAAACCAAAACTATTGATGCCTATAAGCAGTTTAATTCTGGCTTCAAATAGTTACCTGAATGTATAAATGTCAACCCCAAAAGATTACATACTATATTACTCTACTACATTTTTGAAACGACAACATGATAGAAATAGAGAATAGATTACTGGTTTCCAGGAGTCAGCAGTAGGGAGGAGGTGACTCTAAACTGGCTACATAGATGCTCTTGGGGTGGAACTGTTCAGTATGTTGACTGTCAATGTCATTATCCCGTTGAGAGCCACCAGATGCATATAACCTTCCCAACATTCAGTCTTTAGAAGATTATCACAGAACCATAGAAAATTTGTTTTGCTCTTTAATTTTTTCAGTTTCTTTTATGTGACCAGCTTTTTTTCACAGAACTTAAAAAGTGGTTGTAGAATTTTTTTCCACCAAAGCAATATTATACACTAGATGCACAGACTGAAAAATCAGTTCAACCCATGGTTTACCAGAACATTACAGTTTGTCAGCTGTATTACAGGTTAAGCAGATTTGAAAGATGACAAAGAAAACATATAGCAAGAATATACTGACCATCCTTCCTCCTGCCCCATGCGGCTGCAGGTGTTCAGTCAGGACAGTGGGCCAGGGCCAGCGTTGTAATTGCTGTATTCTACCACCTGCTGTATCTGTAGTGGTCCCCAGCTGCAGTTGTACCAGTGGGGAGCGTAAGTGGCTTGTATATACCATTTCTTTGGACCACTAAAGGAATATTTTCCTCAAGAATCTTATTCCCAGTACCATTATAACTAAGATGTTTGTCCATCTGAGAAAAATATACATGCTAATATTGTTACAGAATGCATAACTTTCTCTCATTTCATGTGATTAGTAAACACTTAATAGGCAACTGTTACCTAATAGGTAACTATAAGTAAAATTCATTTTTCATGTTCTGTAGCTATGTTCAGTTTAGAAGACAGTGGAGGCACATGTAAAATTAAAATTATTAAAATAATAAAATTAAAAGTTCACTTCCTTAGTTGAACTAGTCACATTTCAGGTGTTCCATATCCATATGTAACTAGTGACTACTGTATTAAACAATGCAAATATAAAATTTTTTCACAGAACATTCTATCAGACGATGTTGTTGGATATTGGTTGGAAAAATAGCCCTATGACTTGACCCTTTTTAGTAAACATTAGACTCAAGTCTTTAGGTATTAACTTTTAAAATAGTCATCCTTATCATTAATCGTTGAAGTTCTTACAGTGTAAATTCTGTCTTACCACTTTTCCCAAAAATTCTTTATTTGATCAGTAACTTCAAATTTAGAGCAAAATCACCTTGCAAGTGGTGGGAGCCACTTGTTGCTAGTTGTTGTAGCAGTCAATTACACCTTTATGGAAATTTAGTTGTAGCAGTTAAAGTACACCTTTATGGAAATTATTTGGGCTCTTAGAAGATAAATACATGTAGTAAGTCCTCAATTTGTAAGCGTTTGAGATGTGAACTTTCATGGTGTACCGTATCAGACTCACTGTGTCAGACTTAGGAACGAATCCGACTCATGAACCTTCTCCTAGGACAGAACTTCTTTGTAAGTTGGAAACTTAGTGTAGACATCAGAATTTCTTGTTCTTGGTACTGTTGAAATTTTTGGCCAGATAATCCTTTGTGTTGGGGGCCAGGATGTTTAGCCCTATCTGTGGCTCCCACCCAGTAGATCTCGGGTTATATTGTCCTAGTTAATGACAACCAGAAATCTCTAAACATTCTTAAATGTTCTGTGGGGCTTAAAATCACCCCAGTTGAGGACCACTGAAGAGAGTTCAGAATCCTAGAGGTTTTGAAGGAAATGTGAAGTTTAGACTCCATGACATATATTCTCTTGTCTGAGGTATTATGGAATAACCATGAATATATCTAAGAAACAATGTCAGGATATAAGGAATGTAAGGCTGATACCATAAAAAGAAATTAAGGAAACCCAGCTTGCCTTCCCTAATACTTGAATCCATTTACCGTATCTAAAAAAGCTTAAAAATAATTCTAGAAACTTGCTTTCTATTTCAGCTAGCATATATTGAATTGTTATTGTGTGACATGTATGTACTGTGTCTTCTAACAGTATTACACAGAGGAATAAAAACATGTGCAATCTTTAAGGAACATACAGTGTTTTTTCTCATTTTCTACTTTTATCTCTGTCCTCTTACATAACCTGCTCTCTTGGCTTTGGTCTGTGTTGTATGGGCATTGATTGCTGCTCTGATTTAAATTTGAAGACGGCTTGAATCTAGCTCTTTTCATCTGTTAACATCTTAAAAATCCAGAAATTTTTTTCAGATGCCTAATCCCTAAGGATCTACTGCAGAATCTAGACGCACTAGTTATTATATAAACTGCATGGATAAAAATCTTAACATTTAAAAAAATAACATTTTAAGTATCAACAGTAAGAGGAAAATCTTATATTGGGTCTTGTTTTAGAAAGTCCATAGTATTCTTGAACTTCTCCTAATATTAGAAGTCTCATTAGTAGAAAACAACCCAAATGATTTAAAGAAATCAAGTATGACCTTTATTATTCACAAAACATTAAGTTTTGTTTTTAGGGAGTCTTTTGTAGTCATGATCTGATCTCATACGGTTGGGCATTATCATCCCTCAGTTAGAGGTCTATTTGCTGACAGTCAGTATACACCTCTACAAAAACAAGCCAGCCAACCAGAAGTGAGCTTTGTAACACTAGAAAACGGACAGCTAAGTCTTCTTCAGGATGAAACCCAACACTACTTGAAGATACCATTATCAATGCTACTTGAAGATTCACCATGCAACTCAAAGACTAGAAATTGTCCATTTTTTTTTAACCTATAGATTAATGCTCAGTAGGCATTCAGAATGCTCAGACTAGAACTTTGGAAGTACAGTTTTTTACAAAAGTTTGTTTTGGTGCTGTTGAGGATCACATACAGGGCCTGTGCCTGCTCTGCAAGTGCTGTGCCACTGAACCACACACCCACAGCCCTCGAAATATGGGTATTGTAATAGCGGTTAGTTGTTTTTTGCTTTGGCTAAATTTTACTTCTGCATTTTAGTTTCAGTAAACTTCTAAATCTGTGGCCTCATTCATAATTTGTTCTTTTTAGGAATCTGTAAAAGTCTTTCTAACCTTGTAATTCAATTTGTGATTGGAATAGTTAAAATATATCTAGCTTTAAAAAAGACCTCAGAGTGGCGAACCTCAGATTTATCCCTTGTAAGGATCGAACTAATTGGTAGTTTCTACAGGATCTTCAGTCCCATAAACCACAAAGAGTAGTTCCAGATAGTGTTCGGTGGCAAGACTGCCACCATGTCCAAATTTTGCACGTATGACACTACTTCAACACCCCCATCCTTTCTCTAGGCATCTATTCATTATTTTATGCTGTTGATCATATCACAAAACACACTATTCCTTAGGTACGTTACCATCCAAAGGGGAAAACGGAGCTATGCAGAATGTACATGAAACCTGTTTATCCAGTTTTATGTGTATCATTAGGAATAATGCTGTGTAGACAATGCTGGGCGTTGTCATGAATACTTTAGCTGTAGGCATGTATCTTTCGGGCAAGATATGAAAAGGCTGGATTACCAGAGGCCAAATATACAACAGTATTTTCTCTGAACTTTTCATTGCTTAGATTTTTATGATTTTTTCATAAGTAAATAAAAAGTGCCTGCAGGCCGTGTCGGAACACAGGGCACTGAGCAAACCAGCAATCAGCCTGCCGCCCTGGTAAGTGGCTGTGGTCTGGCAAGCCGCGGCCACCCCAGGGCAAGAAGCAAGAAGCAACAGCGTTTCCTGAGATACGCACCATGTTGGAACTTAGGGCGCTTAGCAAACCAGCAACCAGCCTGCTGCCTACCAGGGCGTGGGCTGATAATGAAACATACCATAACTCCCCCCACCCCCCGCACACCCCATTAGCAAGTGGGATCCAAGGATTTGGGCATCTCTTGGGAGGTTGACTGTAGGTAATGCAGCAAGTGGGGGGAATTTCCTTCTACTGTCTCTTTGAAGGCAGATATTTTTATCACCGTTTTGCTTTGTCCTGATTAACGGTATTGCTCTCTTCAATATTCTGTTTTGATAAGTTCTATAATATTGTGTATTTCTTTTAATTTTGCTATACCTGATTGAAAGAACAACTATTGTGAAGATAATGAGATATACAATGGTGCCTATTACTGTTGTCCTGGTGATCTGCTGTGATGTTCTGTACCAATTTCACTATGCTGTCTCAGTTGGCTTTATTCCATCCTGTTTTCTTGTATAAGATTACCTCCAAGTTAATAAAAAATTAAATAAAAAAGATAGAACATGAGAAAATAGGCTAACAAAGTACCTCCAGAATCTCCCAATTCCACCAAAGCTGATCCATGGGGCATGGATGAGGAGAAACTCAAAAACAAAACAAAATTATATAAGGTGATTAAAAAGGAAATAACAATAACAAAAAAGATCAGTAAGGTACTGAGCAAGCTGAAACATGATATAACTAAACAGATAATGGACTTAAAAAGCAAAAGGAGGAAAAGAAAGTGCTCTAAAAGATATAACTGCATGTATATTTAAGTGTGTAGGATTGATAACCGTATTACTAAGTTTTTGTTAGATCGTTGAACAGAACTGTTTGCAGCCTCACTGTTTGAATGTCCACTTTGTATGCCATAATTTTGTAACATGAACAACTATTTCTAAGAAGACAGTGTGTAATTTATCAACTAGTGATTTCTTACTTTTTAAAAAAATTCTGTATTATTTCTACCCTTTTTTCTGTTCTGCTTTTTTTCTCTTTAAATAAAATTTTTAAAAATTTTTTAAAAAAAAGAAAGAATGCTGTGTAAAGGTTAACTCCGTTATAGAATACTAATGGTGGTGGAGAGCCCCACCACCATTAATATTCTATAATGTTAAATATTTAGATCATCTTTTTTATGTCTTTCTTGTAAAAAAAATCTAAAACTTTACATATTTGGCTTCAATATATAGGGCATTGTTTATTTGGAATAACAGTGAATTGTGGAATACAGAGTCTTTATTTTCAAAGCTGGTATACTTGACTTTATATCTCAGGTGTTACCTCTTAGGCTAAGAATCAGAAGTCAGAGGAATGTACTTGGGTCAGTAGCTCAAGATTCCACATCATATGATCCAAGACAGAAAGGATAAGGAGTTTTATGTGATATGAAAAATATAGCTGCCTCTGTTATTGTCACACACTAGGTACTATATGTTGCAGTAGTCTTAGGCCAACCGTTATTTACAATTTTTGTTCTTTTTTGCCTCTTTCAGAAAATGAGCTGTGCAAATGTTTAAGCAATTAACACATAAGCATATACTTGTGTGTTGTGTGTATAGATCAGTATAGTTAGCTAATTTCTGAACACCTAGCTCTGAGAGTTGTTTGTACAAAGATACTATTATTACTCTCTAGCTCTGGAATAAGCCTTCTATGAGGTGTCTTCCTTCTCTGGAATTAGGGCTGTTGTGGTTTGTTGTTTTAATTTATTAATGCATCTGAGGCAACCACAGAAAGTTTTCCAGAGTCTTAAGACTATTTCCAATAATTGCCTTGTTATTGAGGCACATTGAGTGTTTTTACTTAAACTGTATTTTCTTTTTGTGTGCTTATTCAGCAAAACCAAAGATTTCTAGTTCCTTCAATTGCATAAGACATGACTTCTAGCCCCATTTCAGTTTTTTATCAATAGCAGAAGAAACTCACAAACCTCTGTCACCACAGGGTTAAATTCTTTCATCAAATGTGTTTAGGAGGGGGCCACAGCTATGTTGGCTGCAGTTTTTTTTTTTTTAAACTTTCTAGTTCACTAATCAAATGTATGTTAGATTGATTATTGTAAAAGTATAAACCATAGAAAATTTGACAAGATAGATGTGTAAATTATCCTTCTGACAGAACTAATGATGCACTCCAAGTACCTTCTGTTTTCCACTGCTTGGTGAGTGACTTCATTAAATATGCAGTGGCTGTTGGGTGGCTTCTCAGATGATGGTTCAGCTCCTTGTGGAATTGCATTATTACTAGAGGTGTAAAACCAGGCAGACAAGCTAGCTGTTGGGCATCCTGCTGAGCTTCTAATGTGCTCCATCTTGTTGGAGCAGTTGTTTGCAGTCTTTTCAGGACAATTATGTCTATAACCACAGGACACATTCAGTGAAACTATATTACAGATAACAGCGGAGACTGGCACTGACTCTTCTTCACTTCTCTCTTGAGCTGCTTCAGTATGGGTAGCTTATATAACATGATAATGCCACTTACACCACTTAGAGCAGTTGCTTTTTTTTTTTTTTAAAGTTTACAGAACAAATCTGGAAATAACTGATTTTTAGCTTTTTTTAAGTGCTTAAACTCAATATCAGAATCAAAGGAACTATAGGTTCTAATCCATTTGGAGATATGAAAATAGGCTGAAGCATAGTCATGGATTGTCTCTTAGGAGATGGTAAAAAATCCTAGTAGAACATCTTTTAGGTGGTACAGATTGTGTGAAGAAGGATTTATTTATATTGTTTAGCTTCTAATTTTAGAGCTTCTTTAAAAGTTTTCATTTTAAATTCAGTTTTTTCCTCTTGAACCTCATTTCCCTTCATCTTCACATCAGAAATACATATTTCTAAAAGTCAAGCAGAAATATCTGAGGGTATCATGCCGTTTATTATTTCAATGACAATTTGATGGTTTCCTGGAGAACTGGACACAAAAGATGTTTTGAGTTGAGCTACAACGATGTTTAAGATTTTGAAGAGTAGATGCTGTGATGTATCGCTGCAGCCTGATAAATAGGAGTGCCTTTTAGAATGACAGTTTAATGAAATAAGTTTCCTGTTTCAGTTAGCCAATTAAATCACTGTTGATGACTGCAGATCATTAATGAACATTTGTGCAAAATGACCGTTAGAATTCAATTGTTACAATAATGCATGCATTTGAGAAGTACTAACAGTTTAGAATTCTGACTGTAAATTAAAAGACATCCATTTTACCACAGATAAGTCAGCATATTGCTTTGCTTTGTGCCAAACCAAGTTGGCAGTTCAGAAATCTTTTACATATCATTTCTTACGAAAGTTGTAGATCCAAAACATTTTTCATTGAGTGCCTTTAAAATACAATTATGATGCTAATCATCATGTTACTTCATTATTCTTGAATTAGAGACAAAGAGGCGGAGACATTACATAGTTTTGAAAAACAGAATGTGAAATTTAAGATGATTAGTTATCTGATTTTTTTTAGTGCCCCCAAATTTGTGAATATGGGAAAACATTAGGAATAAAGAAACTATTGTTATATGTTAACATGCAAATGTATTTAAAAGCCTTGTGAAAGAAAATGTAACCAGAAAACTTTAAGCTTGATAACCAGAGTTTTTTCCCACATGCCTATTAGAGGTTAGAATGTTTCAAGTTTTTGTGCTCCTTAAAATATTTTAGGATCTACACACCGTAATTTTCATAAGTATAACCAACCAATTCACTTCAAAATAGTGTTTTTCTTAAGTTAGCTTCATTTTCTCTGAATCTTAGGTGTGTTTTGGTAGTTAAGATGTGAGATAGGTGCTTTTGAAATACATGTTTTTCTCATCTCGTTTGTAAAATGGACCATAATCTCAGTCTCGGCTTCCTTCGATCTCCATTTCGTCGTTTACAGAGGAGGAGACACTATGCAGCACAGACTTCCCCTGGGAGTGCACTGGGTTTAATGAGCTTGATAGTCCGGTGGGCTCAATAAATCAAATAAAGCAAAACATTTCTCATTTTTGAATAAAAGCATTTATCACACAGTGTTTGTTCACTCATGGTCACAAGATTGATTGGTTCCCAGCATCATAGTGTATATTGAAGCATTTTTTATTCTGTTTTTCCAGTGGGCAAGTTACGGAAGCAGTGGCTAAAAGAAAGCATCTCCGATGTCGGCTTTGGGATGCTGAAGTCCGTCAAGGAATATGTGGACCCCAGTAACATCTTTGGAAACAGAAACCTTTTATAATCCATTAGTATCATTATGAAAAATGTCACGTTTTTCTTTTTAAGACTTCAACAATGGTTATACCAGTAATCAGATATATCATAGACTATATTTTAACCCTTTCGCTTGTTGGTTTAAAGTAAGTTTGTTTTCATTATGTGGTTTGTTTTCTCATATGTGGATCAACAAATGGTATTCCTACATCTCTCATTGTAGGTTTATCAGTTTACAGCCAATGGTTGTCATTTCAAATTTTAGGTAGCACAAGTCTGCTGGTTACTTCAGAGAAAGATGCTGCCAGCTGTTTTATATGGATGCTTCCTCTTTGGAAACAGGCAGATTTTGGTATCATCTACTGCTTATCTAGCCTTTTTTAAAAGGACTGTTCCTGGGAAGCAGCTATCTAGAGAGAGAGTCCACTGAGGATGATACATGTATGTTTTCTAAGAGATACTCTACTGTGAGTAGGCCATTACAGGAGTGTATTCATGAAAGAATACAGGCAGCCTTTTATTAGGATGCCTTTAGTTTGTAAGGTGCTTGGCCTGCAGTTTTCTTTGAAATTAGTATACAGTTGTAAAACCTGAAATCACCCGTATACAATTATTCTGTGAGGGGACACATTTTTGTTCTCCATGTTTGTGTTTCTACTGAGGTTTGAGTTGTATTTGTATTGCTGAAGTAATCTATTGTTATATCCTAGATCATTCATAATATGTGTTGAAAGAAAAGCTGACACCACTCTTTGTATGTGAAAGACAGGTTTACCGTAAAACGAATGTCTTTACCCAACCCAGAGTCCTGATGTGTCGGCTGTTGCATGCTTGTGATGGAGCTGTAGAAGAAGCTGCAGCAGATCAGAAGGAAGACTCCTAACCCTAGTGTCTCCAGCTGAAGGAATTGTTTGGCTAAAAAGCAGTAATTATTCAGCTATTGAATTTCAAAGCCTCAACAGTTTCAGTGACTTTTTTTTTTAATTAACCCAACAGCATGATAAATTTTCATATAAAAGTAAAGTTTGAATTTAGTTACTAATGGTTTAATACCTTTTTGAATTACTGGTTTAACCTTGATTTTAAAAGAAAAATATTAATGCAAATGCCATAATCAAAAATTTGAATTATCCTATTTCTTAAATCATAAGGAGAACATTAATCACATTTAGAAAACATTTTTACATTTAAACCTGGCTATTAAAATAAGTGAAATGATTAGTTTAAATTACCGTCTGTCAAGGTTCATGATTCACATTTTGAGATGGATTCTTTTCTTAAAACCTAACTTTTGATAATTTTTTAAAATTAATATTTAATCAGATAATTAAGTCAAAATGCAGATGATCCTTTAAAAGGACACACTGTCTATGTAGCAACAGCTCCAAAGTATTTTTGGGCAGTTTGATACCTTTTATATCTGAAGTAGCCTTAACCAGAAAAGTGAAAATTTAAAAATGGCAAAAAGGTATTTTTAAGACATCAAAATAATAATTTTTGACTATTAAAATTGGCCTCAAACTAACAAACTTAAATATTAAGCAAATCAAAATTAAGTACTAGTTTAACAACAAAAACTAAATACTTATTTTTTAGAAACTGCCTCTCTTCATTGGTGATTTATTTTTAATTATAAAATTCCAGCAGGTCTTTTCTTAAAGCCCTTGAGGATTTGAAATAGTTGGACACTTTGAGGAGGCGATTGGCTCTAGAATTATAAGATTATCAGCTTTAAAACCGCATCTATTCATGAAGGTGATTTCTCTAATTGGTGATCAAAATGTAAAATTTAGTAAGGTACTAATATCTCACTGGAAGTGTATACATGTTTCTGGATAATTTTTTAATAAAACATTCTTCATAAGCAGATTCATTCCTTTGCATGTGATTGTTATAACTTTCTGTCCCAGGGAGTTTAGATTACAACAACCTCAAATCTGTACTTGATATTAGAAATTTATAAATTTAACACTTGAAAATATTGTACTCACTATTCTACATAAACCTTATGGAAACTAGTGATGTGTGTGTGTGTGTGTGTGTGTGTTCTTGTTGCTATTGTTATTTTCTATGTATGCAAGATTCTCTCACCTTGGTTTTATAATGGTAACTACATTTTGTAGTTAGAATCATCTCTACAGGGATCATTTTAAAACTCAAGAAAGTTCATCAGTACTGTGTTACTCTTAGTTTAGTAAAGGAAAGCTTTCCCCCACTCTCACCCACCCACTTCTGGAGGTACCTCAGTATAGACTTAGTGTCTGTAGAGGACTGAGTTCATGAATATGCACAAAAGCACTTAAACCATACCTCTCATTCCTGAAGTATCTGAAAATGGCTTCACAAGAGTCAAAGATAGGAGACCATTGTTTATATAAGGCTTTTAAACTCACTGTTAATGAGTTTATTTAGAACTCTAAAAGTCTGTAGCCTAGATTTCAGTACTGGGTAACACTGACTTCTCTTTCTTGAGTTGTCATGTTTGTAATGTTTTACTTAAATTCAGTGATGTCCTTTGGGCTGGGACTTCAGTGGGAATGGGAACTTACAGCTAGTAGAAATAGCACTGAGCACTAAAGTATGTGAACAGGCTTCATTGATCCTTAGAGAAACTGCTGCCTTAATGTTTGGTACAATTTATAGTAGTGCATAAGTATTTAGTCTTATGCTTGTAACTGAGCTTTTTTTGTTTCACAAGAATTGTGGAAGCCATGTGTTTATTGGTGTTTATTGTACCAGAGAAGAGAATTAAATTCTTTCCTCCTCTGAAAAATAGGAAGTTTTCTTCCTAGAGTGCTTACATATTATAGCACCATTACTCTAAAGTTATTTATTAAGCTAGAAGCCATCTAGTGTACATAGCTCTGTTGAGGTATATTTTGGAAAATAAAAGTGCAATAAAGGATGAGCTGCCATCAAGAGTGTGTATTATGCCAGATACAGATGGTTGCAAGGAAACCCTTTTTTCAGCAAATTGCATTAGTAAGTAAGTCTTAAGTTGCATTTTTGAAAATACTTTTTTGCATGTTGGCCCTAGAGATTTTCCCTTGTCAAACTACAGCTTAACTGTAGTTGATCAGAGTCAGAGACCTTGTGAAGTCCTAAATTGAAGTGTATTCCTCAAGTCTTCAGATGGGGCTGGATTTGGTCGAACTTCTATTTGATATCAATATTAGAACACAGTTGTTTACTCTGGATTGATTCACAACTTGTATGTAGTAGCGCTTGAGACTGCCAAAGAGAAAGCATATCTGTGGAAAGCATATCTACATTTTAACAAACTCTGAGACAGAAATTAATTACAGCTTTAGTAGCTTTTTGTTTACCACTTACTCTTTAGCAACTTTTATTTTAATCAGGGATTATTAGCTCATGGTAGGAGAAAAACAGAAAGTATACAAGGTGCTAGGTTACAAATGCAGAATTTCGAGTTCCCACTTTGGCCTTAGTAGTAATAAAGCTTGGTTTTTCACTCAAGGCTTTATGTTCCCAAATGAGCCATATGTCAGCATATTCATTTAATTCTTACTAATTTCGTTTCCTGCAGAGGGGAAGAAGGACGTTGATACTGAAATCCAGACTGTGTAAGAGGTTTACTTAAAGCTGTTAAAATAGTATATGATATGAAGGATGTAAGTTACTCAGCTTTCTGTTCCCTAAGCCAAATAGTGTTTGTCTTCAGTGTGAAATTTAACTGTAAAACCTGCTTGTATAAATGTCAAGAGATTATAGAAACTTAATAAAATGGACCTGGATCTAAAGGTTTTTTTTTTCTTCAAAGGGAGTGTGAAGCTGTTTTTTCTTCTGTTTGCATATTAGCCTTTCTTTGAACCTTAGTTTTGCATCTTTATAGTTCCACTCATTTGAAAAACAAAATTGATTTCATAATTTTATTGATATAGTATATCAAGTACAATCTGTGATCAAATTCTTTGGATCTGTAGCTGAGTATATTATTACCTACTTAGGTTGTATATTGTATATCATTGTTAAATTCCTGAGTGCTTTAGTCTTCTGTGATTCTGAAGCATATCCCTTTTAAACATTGGATGTTCCTCAAAGAATAAGGAGCCTCATGCTTTTCTAACCACAGCAGTTAATTCCTTGACAAAAGAGGGAAGGACCATGGGTATATACCACTCTCAAGCCAAAGAACTATGACAGAACTCAGTAACTTCAGTTATGTGATTCTGAAAAGAGTTCTCTTTTGGTTCCCAAAGAAAATTACTTTGTATTTTTTTTTACAAGATAAAAATAATACATTATGTATTGCTAAGTAAATTTTTCAGATGCTCTGAATTCCCATTCTGAGAGAAAGAAAAGTTTCAGTGTTTCTAAGTAACATATATACATGTTTTTAAGACATTTGTTAGGGTTTTTCATGAGCACCACAGGGACCATTTGAAACATACTTTAATTCTTCAGTTAAATATCTAAAAGGACATGAGATGCTTGTACTGGTTAGTCTTTCTATAACTTGTTACTTATTGACCAACTTAAACAGTATCCCCCAAAGCTCGCAGTGCCTTGCTGAGATTCCTCCTGCCCCTGTGAATAGCCATGAGTGGGAGAGGGTAGGTCTTTAAAGTTGCTTTGCAGTTCAAGGCTCATCCTCTTCAGGAACATGTCAGGAATTAAGTAGTTGTGTGTAGAAATACTGAGAATCCTTTCCACAGTGTTGGTTTGGATTACATAGCATATTTAGTTGAATGCATGGTGGACCTGTACTCATATCTCATCAGTTAGTGGGATTTGTATCCACTTTCATTCCTACGTTTTCACCCCTACTGTCTGACATCGTGGCCCTACGATGTGGCTTGGCAGGTGCAGCGTACTCAGCCTTGAGATGTTCCCTGCATGCTTTTGGATGTTTGCCCACACAGCTCCCTAGGAGCAGGGCCTGGAAGGAGGGTTTCTGTTCCTTACGTTGTGGTCAGTCCTTTTGTGTGATGGTGCCTTCAGAATAACACATTTCTGTTCCTGGGCAGTGATAAATCTTATGAGAAATACGTGTAAGTTACATCATCATTTTTGTCTTTTGTTTTTGCTAAGCCTGTGAAATATTTTGGCTCTGATACAAATTGACTTGAATAATATCTTCTCTCGAGTCTTCCTCCAAGGCAGTGTATATTTCTGCCAGTACTGTAGTAATCTTTTGGGAGCTACATGTGGGTGAGCACTTGTATGTAAGCCATTGTACTGCTGTAACTAATGCATACAAACAATTCTCTATATGTTTATAGTCTAAAAGTGGATATGTAGGGGGGAGGAAAATTCCTGAGATTCCAGCATAGCTTTGTCAATTCAAACTGAGCCATACTGCTTTCCACAAGGGCTCAAACTCATAGTCTATATCCTGTGCTTTGAGTATATGTTTGAATTCCCCTTTATTGGTTTTTTTAGACTGTACCATTCTATAAGCAAATGCCCATGTGTAATTTTTTAAAGATGTGCTGGGAACAAATAAACAATACCAAACTGCTCACTGTTTGCAGAAATGTTTATTTCATACTGATTTCCTGTAACCTTTACTGATAGCACCATGCTGTATTAAAAAAAAAAAAAATCCCAAACACACACAGATACTGATTTTGTTCCTGCCTATGGCTCCCACATTGGAGAGAAGGTTGCAGTTGTCTGGTCTCGTTGAAATGACTGATGAGACTTGTTGAACTCAGCCTTACATGATCCATTTCAGTAACCATTACCACACTAAGATTTTAGCTTTCCCAATACTTAGTTGGTGAAACAAAATAATTTTCTGTCTGGTGTGTAGACTGAATGAGCCTTACAAATCACCCCCTCTTCTACCTACCCTTTACCTAATTGCTGGGTAACCTTCCCCATTCTTTAGGCCACCAGTAGCCACTCTTCCTGAACTACTGTAAACAGGCAGCCATTTTCAAATTTTGAAATCTTCAAGAAGGGAAAGATTTTTTTTCTTCTTAATACACTTAAAATCTGTGTTTTTTTTTTTTTTTTTTTTTTTTTTTTTTTTTTTTTTTTTACTACTGTCCATCAATCCAACTTCTGCCTTCTGTAGTTGTAAATAATTGCCCACTTTTCTGGCAGCTCTTCGGGTGTTTAAAGACTGGTTTCATGTTCCCCCAGATTTTCTCCAGTCCTCTGCTTATGTCATTTAAAATTAGACTCTTCACCATCTTAGTCCTTGCCACGTCTTCATCTGATGTTTTTAAAATACAAATCACAGAGTAATGCAAATGCTTCCCCTAACAAAGTCACTAATAAATGCTGTTTCAGTAGACATTGAACTGTCAGCTCACACTGACATTAAAATTATCTTTTCTGTATGTGGTATTTGTCCACATCTCCCTGGAGAATTTTTTTTTTTAAGTCCTTGGTACTACAATTTGTCTCTTGCTAGATTTAATTTCATATTTTTAAAATTTTATAATTTTTACTGTTACCCACAATATTTTCTGTCTTATCCAGCTATGTCATTATTATATTGAGACAAATATATCTGTATTCTCATCAAAATAATGGCAGACAACTGTGGTACATAAGGGCTGGCCTCATTTTTCATCCATGAAAAAGCATTGAGGTTCCATTTGGTGTACTGTTGGCTACCTCATATTTTTACATTTTGTCCACAAATAGCCTCTTTATTAATATCTATTCCAGGTAAACATTAAATATATAATTACGTTGACTTAACATTGTCAGCCACCAGACAAATCTGGATAAAACTTACTGCCCCAATTTGCTATGCTACTTTTTATCAGAAAAATAAATCAAGTCTTACAGCTATCATGTTTACTTGTGTTTCTGTTTGGCCTGTGACACATAGTTATTTTCAAAAGACTCATAAACCCATCTTCTGTTTTTTATGATGTGATCTGTTTGCTGATGGGCAAACTGAAATATATCCTTGCATAGTTCCACTATATCCATTGTACTTAGTTATGCTAATATTATAGAGTTGGAATCTACTCTTTTAAAAAAAAGTGACAGCATATTTCACCATAAGAGAATATGGGGTTCTAAAGTCTAAATGCAGTGGAAAGAGTCATGGGCATTTAGTGTGTGCTGCTTATTTCTCTACCAGCTATTCACTTGCCATGTTTGAGTCTAGGTTCTTTGTAAAATGAAAATCACTTAAGATCCCTTCTAAATTAGTCTCTGTAATTCTGAATCTATGTACTTCTGCCAAACACTACCCCTCCAAGTCACTTATCTCCCATTTTCTAGTAAGTTTCTTTGGGCATCTAACCCATAGCCCTCTGTAAACAAATCCTTCTTACATCTGGCCAAGTCTATCATGGCACTGCTGTATGGATTCCAAAGTGCTCCTGCAAATCTGATGTATATATCAGGGAAGTGTGTCATCTGTGAGTACAGCTATCTTACAGATGACCCAGAAGCATCCCTACACAACTCTCCCATTTCTCAGTGGGCTACTTCCTGTGACTAAATCAAAGTTAGTCACTCTACACTGTACACCTGACCTTCACGGATAGTATTAGTGTGAACATCCCCATAGCTGAGACCACATTCAAAGAGGAACTGTCATGAAATAGAAATCCTTTGGCATGCACTGATCAAAGGAGTGTAGACTTGCTTCACAGAAAGTTAAGTTCTTGTTCATGTCTGGAGAAATGGATGCAACTGCTTGTATACAAAGACATGCCCGAGTTGTGTGTACATGGAGATCCAGGAGTTAAGACAGAGTACTGATTTCTGATCTTTTTAAAATAGACTCTGCAGATATTATGAAGAAATATCAAAGTACAGGGATTTGTGTTGTTAAAAATGCTTCTAGTTCTAACAGATAGGCTTTAGGAACACTGAACAAAGCTTTTTATCAGGGCCTTAAGGATGAAAGTTTCTGATCAAAATATGGACTGTGTAGTCCTTTGCCACCTAGAATCACGAAGCAGAACTGGCTCTGGGCGTGGTGGTTCACACCTGTAATCCCAGCACCTGGAGGCTGAGGCAGGGTCACTGAGAGTTCAAGGCCAGCCTGAACTACATAATAAGACCGCCTCAAAAAAATAAAAAAGAACCAAAAACAAAAACAAGCAGAACAGGGTATTTGGAAAATGAGTTGTAAAGCTATTATCCTAAAAATAAAGGGCAATGAGTGCACGAGAGTTAGGAATGTGCTCACTCTTTCCCAGCTCCTCCAGTCCAGATTCTGGACTTCATTTATTGATTGATTGATTGATTGATTCTGGTCTTTATAAGGGTGGTTCTTTGCTGTCACTGTCAGTCATCTGCATCCAATGGCTACTCCCCTAAAGAGCTAGGGTAAGGGAGGGGACAAATACCCAAACTGATATTTATTCCTTTGCTTGGCAGTAGGAGCAGTCAGGATTTCCTAATGCATTGCTAGCCAGGAATTCCCAACTCCCAGTATCAAGGGTTAAAAAACTATTCTGAAAAGTGTTTTATGTTCTGAAAGCTAAATTACACATATATGCAAACCATAAACACACAGCACCTGGGTAAATAAATTGTGGCAGAATAAGGGCTGAGCTTTTTGCAAAGGAATCTGGAAAACATTTATTTTTGAGTGGTTCACATTACTTACTTTATATCTTTTTAAAAATAGTTTGCTTCAGAGGCAATAGGAAAAAACATAGAATTTTAATGTGGCTGTTGAAAGTAACATTTTAGTTCATTTACTTTCCAAATCTTAAGTGGTTACAGAGATTGAGAGGGTCACAGAGCTACTGCTGTGATACTTTTAATACAGAAGTTGTTAAAGGACAATTCCCAGATGTAAACTCTGCGTTGGGTTCCCCTGAAGAGATTGTTAAACATCGATTGTTCTGCAAATGTGAGATCAAGTATCACCCGTAAGAGATAGCAGCTCAGATAGTTAAGATTAAAAATGTCATAAATTCAAAATTAGTTGACTCCACAGTAAGTTAACTTTTCTGATCTAATAGAACTAGTAGCACTTAGACCTTCATGCTACTGAGGAGTTATGCTAAGCCTATGTATGAGTTCCTCTGTGACAAGTTTTTCCTTAAAGGAAAAAAAAATCACTTCATTATGCCAAGGGTTTCGGTAGAAAGCAGTTAGAGTGACTGTAAGAAATCACTAATTTTGTAACTTAAAAGTTGGCAATTTCACATGATTCAACCTAATAGTTTCATTTTTTTCTAAGCCAACTTGAGTTGGGGATCTGGCTACGGAGAAAAAGAAGTGAAGAGTAAAGAAATAAATTAAAACCCTTATAGGATTTGAAAATAAAATACCTGTTCAGATTTTGTGAGGTTCCCAATAGGACCCAATAAACCTATTTTGGGAGTTGTGAATTCAAACTAACATTACGTCTCTAATAGTTTTCAGAGTTAATCTTTTCATCAGAGATGGACATGGAAAGGAATTTGGTGGGGTCATGGAGTTAAGGGGAAAGACTTTTGCATACTCAAGATACTGTAATATGGAACACAACATACCCTAAATTGAAAACACAAAAGGCAATAATTAAGAACTGAGTTATCAAGGTACCTCTGTTCTTAGTCATCATGGGAGATAAATGAAAACAAAGTTGTTATAAAAAGCAGTAACAGTGTATCTTGTTCCTTTATTCAAATTATTAACTAATGGAGAAACAATCATGGAAATTTGTTTCTTTGATAATTATTGTCTCTATAACACAGCACCATATTTTAAGTGAACAAGATTATCCACTGAATCTTGCACATTAAAGCCATTTATAACCTGAGGAATTTTTGTTAAAGCATTAGAAACATCTTAAATATCAAAACATCTTAAATACTATATAAAACTATGCATTATACATTAAGACAATTAGGATAAATTATGAAACTAAAGCAAATTCTCCCTGAAATGACTATTAAAAACTTAAATGTTCTATACATTAATCACTTCTAAGTTTTGGAGTTGGTGTCTGGTCCCTAAAGGAATACATGTATAGGACCCCTTAAGATACATCAAAGCACAAAATTTAAAAAGGAAAACATTTAAATTTAAAAAGACACTATATGTTCTAATAGACACACCTCTCATTACTTTTGAAATTTTTACAACTCTTTCTTGGGACAAGGTTATTTAATATTTTCAAAAACAAGTTTTATCTAACATTCTTGTTGTAAGGATAAAATGTACAAAGTTTACATGTAACAATTATAAAGATGCCAAAGGCTAAACACAGATAAAACTGCAAAATTTACATAACAAATTTACAAAGTTTACATTATGATAAAAAGCCAGTAACTCCAGCTATATCTACGAATTCCATCCTATAATCTCATAAATCAAAGCTTTCAACTGCCTGGACTCGTATGTGACTGTGTTCTTTCCAGTGTGCATTCTTTCTTCTTCAAGCGGTTGCTCTATAACAGCAGGTATACTTCTGCCATGAAGTTCACAGTGTTCTAGAAACTGCACACACTCCTGAATGACACTATCACGAAGCACTATCATGTGCTTTGACATGTTTTCCAGTAAGGACAGAAAGCATCTCTTGGCATAATACCAGGTATCAGTTCCCAGCTTTTTATGGTAAGGTTCCAAGCTCTTGA